>JAVYIG010008281.1:0-91244 GCA_035222895.1 Strongylocentrotus droebachiensis
ATGCAATCTCGATATCTCTGTACTGTATTCTGCCATTTATTTTCTTCATAGTTGTCCCAGATATTTGTTTTTGTGTAGGGGTCTAGGGCCTATGGTGTTTTACCGTAATGTGGCTAAGCCTAAGCAGGCGCAGGCACAGTGGAGCACCCCAATTACCGTGCGATCGACTCTCGTCCAGTAAACATCATTTGCATAAAATCAACAATTGTGTACCGATCGATGCGAAAAAAAGTAAACAAATTTCGAAGACAAATTCTTCATTAATGTGATGAATATCACCAATCAAAGCTACTATTGTACTAAATCGAGTATTTAATAAATTTGCAAGACACTCATGTGTAGACTATAGAAAGAGTTATTGATGCACAGAAAATGTGAAATTTAAGGGATAGTCTAGTTTTGACGAACAAAAACGAAAAAAATGAGATACAAAATCACCGTAAAATTCACCATTTGTTTTAGAGCGAGAAAGAATTGCCTCGTATGAACAGAAAGAAAATTTAATAATCTCAATCCTTGTGAAATATCTCTTTTCATATAGGTACGTGACAATCTGACCGTTCTGTGCTTAGCTCCGTGCACCCCGGGCCGAATCGTGCATTGACCGACCGCTCTGTGAGGCGAGTCATCGTTTCGCCTGTATATATCGTATTTTCGGAGTACCCATAATGCACAGGCGCTGATAACGTAGTTCACATGTTCCTCTTTATCACCGTCTTCAAATTTTTTCGATCCGATACGGAGAAGTGAAAAAAAAAAACTTTCAAAGTTTTTGGCTGTCAAAGTCATCGATTCATTTCCAGAAGAGATGTATGTTAGGTTTTTAAACTTGCATGCTATGATTATTTATATATTTGTCTATATCTGTGGTGAATTTGAAGTGAATCTGATGATCCGCACAATATTTTTTACGGTTAGCAAAAATTGGCGTCAACGGCAAAATTTTTCAAAATGGCCGAATTTCGCACTGGCGAAGAATTTATTTCACATTTTTGGCAGATAAAATAACTGCCTCTAAAACTATCGTTTGGCACCAAAAACATACTAAAATGAAATTTAAGAATGTCTATTATTGATATTTGACAAGATTTGTGAAAATTATGCATTACAGACAATGATGATAAAGGATTTTAACGTTTGTTTTTTCTGTTGATAAAAAATACGTACGCGATCCAGATGTCAGGTGATCAAATTTGATGTCACGTGATTGATCGATGCCAATGTTTACACACGCAAGCTACTGTGTGATTGTTGACATATTTTGCTTAATCTTCATGTTTTGTGGTTTTGAATGGCTCATTTTGCCGTTTTTATGGATTCATTTTTCTTTTTGAAATAGTCTTTTAGTTTATAAGGTTATGAAATATCTGATTCACGGCAAAAAAAAAAATCCTTTCAAGCTCATGGTTTTAATAAGGTTACAAAAGTTCTTTTTTTTTTAAGTGGCCTTCAGGGCATACATAAAAATATATTTAGAATTAGTCTTTTTATTTGGGTTTTATATTTAATGGACTTTATTAAACATTATTATTCCCCCAAGCACTCACCTCCCCCCCCCCCCCCCCCCAACATCAGTACGCCAGTTCTGATTTATTTGTTTTTTTATTAGATTGGTGAAAGCTAGCTACAATGCCGCCAACTAAAAAAAGGAAAGTGGTATTGCCAGCAAGGGTGGGCAAGTTACGCCACTACTTGAACGATAATTTTAGCGTCTTCCCTAGAAGAATTAAATAAAAGGATTGAAGAGAAACGGGGGTACTTACCTGTACTTACCGTATTGGTTACTGGCAAGAGGATGAGACCTACATTGATGATGCAGAAGACTATGACATTTCAAAGTATACTCTTGCAGTGGACTTCATTTGTGAAGAATATTTTTTTGTTTTTCAAATTATATTTTATTTGGTACTCAAAACAATATAACATGACATAAATAATATATACAAAGTTGTGATAAGATTAATAACAAAATCATTATTAATTAAAGCATTCTGTTTGTGAAGACTTAATAATCTCATAAAGATAACAATATTGTGAGTGAATAAGATGCTACATGTTTTTCAAAACAAAATGCTCAAGTTTTGTGAATTTACAATTTTCTTTTGTTACTGAAAATGTATTGTTTATCAATCCGCTTAATCAATATCAGAAATTAAATTTAGAATTAATGAACGGTTGTACCTTTGTAATAAGTAAAAACAGTTGCAAAGTGTTCTTTTTTAGTAAGGCTTTCCTTATAGAAAGTTTCATTAAAATCCTTTGAGTAATAAAAAAAAGTATGGCACTTCTAGTTCAGAACTTCCCGAAAAGGTCACGCCTTTTTCTTCGTTTCCAATGTTAAAACAATACCAAATTTAGCTCGTTAATTAAATCTTAAAATATTCATAACTTTTTTAATAATTAACCTAGAACAAAGATATTTATATCATTGCAATGCTTGTGCTGAGCTCTTTCCAATGGTACTAGACTTAGGCCAGAATAATGAATTTGAATTTTTTTGTCACATACCTATTTCATAGTTGCTTGATAGGGTCGTAACAGAGAAAAACATACCCCAATGTCTGAATCTCATCGAACAAAAATAATCCTTCGTTGTCGCAAAATTGTTTGACCAGTCCCATACATTCAAATGTGTGTCATGTCTGAACCTCGCGTGTGCGTTGGCTATACATGTCTTGCCAGCCGACTGCACACGTGCACGCTAATGGCTCAGCTGTTTCGATCTGGCCTGCACCGGGCCTAAGACGCATGCGCAGTACATCGCTGAGATCGATGACGTCATGTTCAATGAGTTCGCTGACTACAACTTTTAAAAATGAAGCCCCATGAAAAAGAACGTTATAACCAAAAAAAATACAGCGGAGAAGCGAAAATTTCGCCCATGTATGGATTCAACCCTAATGAATATTCATACCAAGTCTCTTCTTCGTGCATTGCTTGATAGGGTCATGAACTTAAAAAGTAGACGTCGTGTTTTTCGAGGGGCGAAGCTCAAAACACATTAATATATCGAGTTTTATTCCATGGAATTTCGTATTTATTTCACTGACATCAAATTCATAATAATTTTAGTTAGTATGGAAAGTTTCATAGCGATATTGGCAGTAATAAAGGCGCAATGCGAATTTTAAGATTTGACATTCTAGCACACACATGTTCGGATTCACGCAGATGTCCGTTGGTTATTCAAATAGAACGGGCCGCTAATGATATGCAAATTGGGGTGCTCCGCCGTGCCTGTAAGTGGAGAAGTTCAAGGGAGCCATCAGTGCCTAAATCATAGGAGGAACTGTTTTTACTCGCACAACTTGTATATACACACTATGCACTAATCAATCATGACCACTATGAGAGACACCACACCACAGTATCCTCGTTTAGTTGCTGAAAAGGCTTTTGACGAGTACCAGCATCAGCATAGACGTAGACGTGGCTAATCGCAGAAACTTTAATGGAAAAATAAAACATGGAGAATGGAGACGAAGTAGACATGGTAGATTTAGATGAAATAAAGGCGCTAGTTCCGAATTCTATCCAGACTCTGACCCAGAAGGCAGAACTCCGGCGTGGACATGGAGATACCTTGACCGAATTTTTTGTCTCTTTCGTTCGTTAAGCCTCTTCTGTAGGGTCGGCTCTCTCTTTAGAGACGGAAGCCGACTATACCCATTCACTTTCAAACACCAAGGCCATTGATGGCCAAATTTTTATCCCCCCAAATTTCATTTTACCTCATGCATATCCAATTTAAATGATATTGTAAATTAGGCCTAGATCTAGACCCTAGGCTATAATAAATCACTCCAGCAAAGCATAGAGAGTCGATGCTAAAGCGTATTGACCTCTAGCACTGCATGCTTGCTGTGAGGCGGGTATTATTATACCCATACACAAATATACACACCACACATTATTGCATAGACTGTACACAGTCATGTCGATGCAGCTGTAAGCAAAATTTGACACTAGACTTACAATTTGAATTTTTAAATTATTCTTTATAACATCAGTAAGTTAAAAAAAATGTATTTTACTGCTATTTAGGTGTCATCAATTGTCACTAAAGTACCGATTTTGAGTGAAATCAGTTGAGTTTTGTACAGTGGTGTTTGAAATGTTGAGAATCAAAAGCACAGCTTTTACTACACAGCCAGGATAGTGATGCTCCTATGTGTGATAATAAATCGAATCCACTTACCAACTTGACTGAAAAAATCTGTTTAATGGTCCCTTTTTAGGAAATTATGGGTCAAAATCGAAATCCATGTTGAAAATCTTGCAAGACGTATTCTAACTCTCGCTGCGCATGACGTCATCTAAATCTCATCTCTTCTAGTCTACGCCGAAGGCAAAATGATTATGAAGGAAAAACTGTGCGCGAGCTACATGTTCGTAATGATAACGGGGCATAAAAATATGGCCATAAATGGCCATGGTGTTAGCTAGGGAATGCGTATAGTCGGCTTCCGTCTCTAAAGAGAGAGCCGACCCTACCCAAATAAGAGGCTTAACGAACGAAAGAGACAGAAAATTTGGTCTAGGAGATACCTAGACCGAAAGCTTCAGTCTCTATAATCGTCGGTTGTTCCACTGAGACTACGTCTGGCTCCACTAGACCTTCGGTTATAGAGACTGAACGATCGCCTATACCATCGTATGTTGAAGATATCACGGCTAGATTTTAGCCGCTAGGCCCCTCCCACAAACATGACAAACTTGCCACGGCCGTATTGTTATGCCCCCAAAATCCCCCAAAATGTCATTTTACCTCGTCCATATCCAATTTTAAATTAGGCCTAGGCTATAATACATCGGTTCCACTTTCTAACTTGATTGAAATAATCCGTTTAATGGTCCCTTTTAAGGAAATTATGGGTCAAAATCGACATCCATGTTGAAAATCTTGCAAGCCGTGTTAAACTCTCGCTGCCGTCAATCTCATCCCTTCTAGTCTACGCCGAAGGCAAAATGATTATGAAGGAAAAACTGTGCGCCATCTACACGTTTGTAAGGCCCAAAAAAAAAAATGTTTGGTTGTCCTCGATTGCTTTTCTGGAGTAGGGGCGGGCGGGCGGATTTTTTTTTTTTTTTATTTATTTTTTAAACATTTTTTGTGTGTCTTTTTTTTTTTCTTCTTTTTTTCCCATTTTTTTTTTTTTTTTTTTTTTTTTCCATAAAAAAAAATATCATTGGGATTGTCAAGCATTTAAAAAAACAAAGTCTATAAAACACTTTGATATGGTAAAAGACTAGTTTAATATACAATGAATAACAAGACCAACACAGAAAGTATTTTGCTTGGGCTTTGAAATACAGCACCTTTTAAATCTCCATTGTACTACTTATAGCTACTTGCGCCCTCTATGTAGCAAACAATGCCTAATCGGTGACCATTGGTCCCCCATGATCCACTTTATCTTATATTAACTGAGAGCTGATTTGATGAGATAACCACCTGTCCAGTGACCTTGCAGGGTGGTCTAATCCCTCCTGTAAACTAGTACAGATGGGCTTTAAAATGAGTTTAAGAATGCTCAGAACCTGATTTGAATGAACGGCATTTTGACATAGAAAAATAAAAATGGCAAGTTTAATAAATACCTAATTGCATACTGAAAAGACAAAACTGGCAACGGGATGCATTTTGATCCTTGCAAATGCATAAAATGGTATGTTTGGCATTTAAGATTGCTCCCCCCAAAAAAATTATTAAAAAAAAAAAAAAAAAAAAAAAATGAATTTAAAATAATAAAAAAATTGAATTAAAAAAAAAAAAAATATTACAAAAAAAAAAAAAAAATGCGAGCGGCCCGAAAATGACGAGCGGGCGGTCGAGGACAACCAAATGATTTTTTTTTTTGGCCTAATGGCGTTATCACAGTTTTTCCTTCATAATCATTTTGCCTTCGGCGTAGACTACATGTAGCAGGGAGAGTTTAACACGGCTTGCAAGATTTTCAACATGGATGTCGATTTTGACCCATAATTTCCTTAAAAGGGACCATTAAACGGATTATTTCAATCAAGTTAGTAAGTGGAACCGATGTATTATAGCCTAGGCCTAATTTAAAATTGGATATGGACGAGGTGAAATGACATTTTGGGGGATTTTGGGGCATAACAATACGGCCGTGGCAAGTTTGTCATGTTTGTGGGAGGGGCCTAGCGGCTAAAATCTAGCCGTGATATCTTCAACATACGATGGTATAGGCGATCGTTCAGTCTCTATAACCGGAGGTCTAGTGGAGCCAGACGTAGTCTCAGTGGAACAACCGACGATTATAGAGACTGAAGCTTTCGGTCAAGGAGATACCCTACTAAAAAACCCTACTACTAGACCTAGATCTAGATCTAGATTACCTTCATCGATTGTTCAAATAATGGTCCTGGTTTAAAAGTTGATATGTTTGTTACCTGTTTCGTGTCAATTTTCTTATCTTTTTCGGAGTGTTTTTCCTAAAAACAAATTTATAATATGAATGTACTTTCTCACGGGATTCACCGTCATGGCAGACTGAAGCACAATACAATTGCATTACCGTCCTGACACGTGACGGTGGGTGCGGGCGCGCCTGTGTTAAGTTAGCGACTGTAATCTTAGTTTACGGTCGGTATTTAAACTGAACACACGCGCGTCCGCACCCCACCAACTTGTAGTTGTGACGGTTTTGAGAAACGAACCCCCAGGTAGGTCTACAGTGTATTTTTTTTTTAATGCAATTCCATTACAAGAACTTAATTTATCATTAAATTCATTTTCTAGTTGATGCCAGGTACTCTCAGCCAGAATCAGGCTTGCCCAACTGCTCGTGGTACAACAAAAATGCCTGCTGCAAAAGAACAGAAGTTACCGCTGTATTGGGGAGTATGTTCAAGGTAAGCAGGGAAACCTGTATAGAAAAACCAGTTGAGGGAGACAAGAAAGCAGTCCTTATAAGCAGGTGGTCTCTATGTATAGTTCATGTTAGCTCAGAAGTTTAGGAGTCAATTTGAGCATTATCCAGAGGGAAACAAAAATTTGGTCTTTATAGACAGGTGTTTTTCCTGTAAAGGTGGTTGCTAAAGCAGGTTTTGTTAAAAAATGTTAGACAGGAAATGATATATATTTTTTTTTTTTTTTTTTTTTTTTTTTTTCTGTTTTTATTGGTATTTTTGAAAAATTAACAGAGTAAAAGCAGCAATATAAAATATAATATCATCTTATGAAAATTATTCTGCTTCCTGTTTACTTCTCTGATATCACACGGGATGTGCAACACGCTCTAACAACAATGAATCTGCATCAAATTCCTGCACTAATTTAATTCTGAACTTCTATCATGGATCCAAAAGAATACCTAAGCCTACAGTAAGTCTAACCCTAACTCAAAATTAAAACCCAATTCCAACCCCAAACATACCTTTGACAAAATGAAGACCCGAGCAGTTGTCACAAGCAAATATTGTGTCACTGTCACCCTAAGAGACTGGCATATTTGGACCACTGTCAAAAAAATATATTTTCATTTCTTTTCTCAACAATTAGCACTTTGTGTTCTAGATGCATCTTTTTTCACCACTACATTTCAATTTTAAGCTAGATTACCCGGGGTGTGTTTCACAAAGACTAAGATCGACTTAAGTTGGACTTAAACTATTCACGCCACTAGTTCCTCTAACCATTCCTGGCATTGCAAGGGACGTACAAATCGTGGTCACAAATCCACATTTATTTCTTCAACAATGAACTATCAAAAAAAGTAAATGCTGTAGATTTGTGACATCCCTTGAGAGACCAATAGTGAGAGCAACCTTTGGCATGAATAGCCTGCTATAGTTCAAGTCCAACTTGAGTCGATCTTAGTCTTTGTGAAACACCCCCCATAAGGCCCAGTTTTTCATTGTTGCTTTCTTTATTTCTGATCTGCAGGTGGATCAAGCTACAAATTCTTGCCGCTACCATCTGAACTACATGATGTGCTATTTCTGTAGCCCTGAGCAAATCAACTGGTATGATACGTGAGTATAATTTGTGTTGTAATAATAATGGTAGTAGTGGGAGGGGGAGGAGAGGGGAGGGGGGAGGGAGAAGGAGGAGGACGAGGAGGAGGAGGGGGAGGGGGGAAGGAGAGGAGGAGGGAGAGGAGGAAAAGGAAGGAGAAAGAAGAGGAGGAAAAGGAGAAGGAAAATACTACTAATAATAGTAATAGTATAGTATTAATGACTGCTTTGAGAGAAATAGTTGATTTTATACACTCAAGGGAAGGTTAGAATTGTGCTATTGCCCGAGGCGTGCCGAGGGCAATAGCCCAATTTTAACCTTCCCGAGAGCGTATAAAAACAACTATTTCTCGAATATTAAAGCAGTCATTAATACTTTTATATGCCAAAAAAAAAAAGTGTCAACTTATGACACCACCTTGGCCTTTATCTAGTTTATCTGCACGGTTGTTTTTTATGAGTGTATCTTTGAGAGTAGACTGAAAAATAAAAAACTTTTGTCGAAGATGGGGATTCGATCTCTTGTGTGCAAACGATGATGTGACCAAAATCACTGCCTTAGACCTCTCGGCCATCGCACACTGATAACATACTTAGTTTTCTCTGATGTATACATAAAAATGAATTGAAAACGGCTTCGCGTGCTGGATGCTTCGCGTCAACTCCATTAAACGGGCCCTTCTTTTACTTTTGCAATGCATTGGCACGAACTTAGATCAAGATCTATCGGCAGATGTTGTTTTTGGAAGTTTATTTTCGTCTTCATGTCAACAATGCAAGATAAAATTGTCGGTAAGATCGATCGAGATTCAATTGTATTGAAATTACCGACCAATTCTTTGCACACGTACGGTATCCTCGATCGCTCAGACCATTTTTTAACATGTGAACCTATGGGTATTTTACCAAGACTGAACTATTTTCCCGGTAACCATGGTTACTGGGATTTTAGAACTATTTTTTTAACTATTACATGGGTTTGGAATTTTACCGGGAATTTTACAGGAATAGTTAAAGTTTATGAATGCAATTTCGACCAATCAGATGGCTGGATTTCTTAAGTGAGGTATATAATCATGACTATTATTATTATCATCATCATTATCATGTATATCATTACTACTATTTTTATCATCATCATTATCAGTACTATTAATGCCAGGTGTATGTGTACTGAGCCTAGGGGAAAGAACTAATTTAGTTGTCAATTGTTTTAAAATTGTTTCCTTTTTTTGTTTTCTTTGTTTTCAGGAGGCTATACATCTGCTCAGAATTCTGTGATACAACTTTCGAACAGTGCAAGACTGGATATTACAACAGCAAACTCATCGGAGACCAGTATCGTGACGGACGAGCCTTTTGTGAGGCTAACAGCTTCCATGTAGTGCCCGGAAGAGAACGTTGTTTCAACTATGACCCCACTGTCTTTGCCAACGCACCGTTGTCTGTGGGTTCGATCATCTTAACTCTCGGGCTCTCGGTGATAGTTCTACTCAGTGTGCTCAAGTAGCCGGATGTTTATATGTTCCCCATTGTACTTTTGAAACAAAAAAATTAAAAATCTATTGACCAAATAAATTGTTGATGCATTCGACATGAGTACTAGGTTCTGGCCTCAAGAGATCTGGTTGTTTTTGTGTTTTGACTAACTTCCAAAATGTCTGCAAAGTATTAGTTCTCTATTCTTCTTAATGTAAAGATAGTACTAAGATGTAAAAAAACAAAAAACTAGGACCTTATGATATGATACAAGGCATACGTTGACTGCACTTTTTATTTATTATGGTGAATGATTTTGAAGTATGGATAGAACGGTAAGTACTTATTTTTGGAGGTGTTGCGGTATGGAGTTCATGCACTTGATTCTCATTCCAAGGCTTGAGGGTCCGAATCTCAACCCCGCACTAACATCCTTCCGCAAAACATTAATCCACATTAGCTACTCTTCACCCATGTGTTAATAGGTACTCAGTATGCTAGAATGCTACATGTACCGGTACAGTAGCTGTTCAGCTACATGTATGAAAGGGGTAACTATGCTCAAGCACCAGGAGTGTCGTAGCATTGCTGATATGTATGTGCGCTAAAGAAGCCACCATATATATATTTTTTTTCTTCAAAATAACAGAAGTCTCAGGTACTTAATTAACATCTCAATTACATTTTGGTTCTCTTATTCTTTCTTAATAAGCAGTTAATAATCAACCAGTATTGTGCCATTCGATGTATTCTATAGTGCAATATTTTAAAAAGATATAAAGTAAATTTAATATGAAAGTAGAAAATGAATGGGAGTGTCCATTCTTCTATAACAACAGACACTTAATGACACAAAAAATGTGGCCTGTCTTTGTTGAAGGCTGAAGATACTAACAAAAAATGAAATTCTTGGAATACCTTGCTTTAAGGCTGAAGATAGATTTTGAATTATAAAAAAAATGTCTGACATTTTCTTAATTTATGGCTGCAGATAAATATGTAAATAGAATGAATTTACCTGCAACTGTGATCTGCTGTGAGCAGTTTTATATTTGATATTTCAATGTAAATGTACAATAATACATTTTTTCCCTATCAGTATCAAAGCTGGGAAACAGTTTAACTAAAACTTCATCCTGGTTTTTACTTGGTTTTAAGATACATAGTAGAGTTGCAACATCTACCGAGAGCCATAAACTTGTATCTCTTATTCCTCAACAATAAGGCTATGTCCTTCTGAAACTAAGCAGACAAAATTTTAAAATGTAGCTCCTGTGATTGACCCTCAAGCAGTAAAAACAGTACATGTAGAAATGTTGAAATAATTATTGTATTCAAAATCGTGTGCAAAGTATTTGGCAATCGATAATATAGTGCATGTACAGTATATTGAAATTGATTTATGTGTAGATTAATTTATTGTCAGTTGAGAGCCAGAAAGGAGCTTGTATCTCTTATCCCTTAGCAATGAGTTAATGTCTTGATGTAAGCAGACAAATGAAATATTATATCGCCCAGATTGACCCTCACCAATTTTTTTTTTTAATTTGAAATGGAATGAATATGTATTCAAAATCGTATTCAAACGTGTATGCAAACTATTTGTCATTCAATTATATAGTACATGTACATTGTGCTCGAGTTATGTATAATATTATAATCAGATGAGAGCCAGGAGACAATTTCACAGAACTTTCATGCATCTAGTCTATGTTCATAGACATCCCATTGAAACGCAATTTCTATAACACATGTTACAATGGGATTTCCAATAAGTAATATTTAAGAAGGTTTCGAGAAACAGCCCCCTGAAGGGCATGGCACTCTAGGTATATGTTAAAGTAAATGAGTGAACGCCCTTCTTCTAATAGTGAGTTCCGACTGTCAACAGACAGTATGTGAAATTTTCTTTTTTTTCTCCTACATATTTGGTTCACTGTTGGACTTTCTCTAATGTACATGAAGGAGATTTAAAGACTTAGTATTTTAGGTATTAAAGGTGTATTCAACTATTCTTACTAGGGCTCTTAAATTGTTTAAATGAAAAATACCAAGTAGACATTAGATAAGGACACATGTAGAGTTTGTTCTTCTTTTATAAATCTGATATGTGTATTATATTTAGCAGTTTTCTTTTTCTTCATAAATCATGTTATGGTGGGCTGACTTTTGTTGCTTTAAGAATTACTGTTCTATTTGAAATATCTGATAGTAACAGAAACTTTTTTTGTGCCAAACGAGTGAAGTTTTTACCTTGGATATGTATATTTTAGTTGTGCAATAAATGTTGCTATTATTATTATTATTACAATAGACGTGCAATTAGATACCTTGCATTTTTGTTTTTAAAAGAATGTTTGTATTGACTAACTAGCTTGCCATGCTGTTGGTAATGTATTGTAAAGAAAATAGGAGACGTGTGAAATGTACTGTGATGCTAGCTAGTACTGTGAATAATTCATATCTTGGTATAAATTAAAGTTGTATTTTGTACTTATTTATAATCTGATTAGATTGAAATATAGATTAAAAATCTTGTACTAGCCTACTCTTTGCAGTTGATGATTTGTTTTTCACTTGTTATGACATAGCTTGCTTTAAAAAAACATATGTAGAAATCTGTGAAATCTTAATGCTTTGGTTGTTCATGGACTTTTGGTATGATGTGAGTGTATGTGAATTTTAATATGGAATATTTCTTCAGTTGAGATCTTGTTTCCAAAATAGGAAAAGAGAAAGAAAGAGCAAGAGAGAAAGGGGAAGAGAGAGAAAGGGGAAGAGAAAGAAAGGAAGAGAGAAAGGGGAAGAGAAAGAAAGAGGAAGAGAGAAAGGGGAAGAGAAAGAAAGGAAGAGAAAGAAAGAAGAGGAAGAGAGAAAGGGGAAGAGAAAGAAAGGAAGAGAGAAAGGGGAAGAGAAAGAAAGAGAGAGGGGGAAGAGAGAGGGGGAGAGATCTACATAGACAGAGAGTAGGCTAGGAGAGACGTTACAGGAGGAAGATGAAGGTAGATAGTGTGGAGCCAAATATTAGTAAAGACTGGCAGAGAGGTCAAGAGAGAAGGGGAAAGAGAAATATGCCCCTGCCAAAGAAAGAATTTCATGTTCTTTGTAGGGAGAAATTGTTGAGCCATAGAGGGCAAATAAACCATGAGTGCCACATACAGCAGAGACTGACAGATAGAAGATAGAGAGAGAAAGAGACTGACAGATAAAGAGGTTCACTTGATATTTTGTTTACATACATATGAGGAAAAAAGGGGGCTGAAATAGAGAGAAAGGATAGAGAGGGGGGGGAGGGGTTATGAACCCAAAGATTTAAGGGCAAGGCCGGACAAAGAGGGAGAAGAATGAAGATCAGGCCTAAAAAAAAAAATTGTTCATTGCCCTTTACGACCGACCCAAAAATCTTGAAATCTACGGTTGGCTTTAAAAAAAAAAATCAGTTTTCAGATAATTTTTTTGTTAAAGCATTAAAAACTGAGAAATATCAGCCCAAAGAGGGAGAAAAAAAAGGATTTCCGACTGACCGACCCATGTTTTGGCACCTAAAGGGCAATACAACATCTTATTTTTTAGGCCTCATGAAGAAGAATGAAGATGACATACATGTACATCAAAACATTTTTTTTCAGGCTCATTAATAATATGGTCTTTCTTACTTTTTTTTGTATCAATGATGTACAATGTCAATGTAATATGCTGTATCTTCTGACACACAGATAAGCGCGTACACATTGGACCTTTTTCATCCCACCTGCCATTCATTCACACATACAAAAAGAATTCATGGATATGTGTGGACAGGCCCCTACATGTACACCATCACATGTCACACGTTCGTCTCTTAATCCTCATTCAGATATTAAGGGATGGTAAACCCCAGCAATTTCTCCCCAGGGAGCAGAGCATGGGCACTATCGTGTGTGGATTAGCAATTGAATCCCGCCCCCCCCCCCCCCCCCCTCCGGGTTCGGAATGACCGCATGCGTGTTCCCAAAATGTCCGGTAAAGGGGTACTTTTCACGCACCAAAGTGCGGCTCGTAGTACACAAAAATCCCGTATTGACTTTACACATTGGACTTAGGGGGGCAGGGGGGTGTTTTCAAAAGGAGGGAACATGCACGCATATGCGTACCCTAAATAACACTGAGTGGGGGGCCAGGAATTGAGTACAAAGACCGGGGTAATAATAATTACAATATAAAGCGCTTAAGTACATGTATTAATTAAGCGTTATAAAAATGTGACTATTATCATTATAATATAATAACGTTATGGCCATACGCTTCGCATTTCTGTATCTTACAACACAGAGCTCGGTGAATACATGCAGAACCTTTGTTGCAAGCAGTTGCCATTCATTTTATATGTTTTTTTTATAAAAAACAGCAGCGATTTCCCTCTTCATATCTGAACGAGCCTTTCCACCAATTCTTTTCATCACAATCTGTTTAGCCAAGAAGAAAGCAAAGAGCAGACAACAAAGGCATATGTTAAAAGAAAATTACAAATTCTTTTTATATAGATAAACTTTTATATATTCTTACATCTAGATATTTCAAACATGGTAAAAATGTGCTATGCTCGTGTTAATAAAATAAAGTTTAGTTACCGGTACCGTTTCTATTGCATCATCTATCCAACACCATATCACCTACATTTATATTAACAAAGACAAACGTCTAAACCCTGTATTTCTTCTTTATTCATTAAAAGAAAAAACACTCACTTATTAGGCTTTTCTATGCAGGCCAGCCGACCCTGTAACATTTCTCCAAATGGACATATTTTTTTTATAGATATACACATTTAAACTCTATATACTGTTTCTCTGACAATGTAACCACTCTAAAACCCTGCAACAAATCTTGTCTTGTCCCTTTGCTGATAGCACTGACATAGTGTGGGTGCACATGTATCACTGAGGGGCACTAGACTCACATTGTACTGCATGGGTGGATGAAGCATGAAAAACCAAGGCCATCTATCATCTATTCATGCTGCCTTCCACTATCCCTTTCTTTCCCTCTATTCATTTGTTGTTCTTTCCCCATTTTCCTTTCGATAGGAGAGGGCATTTGCCACCTGTGCCCCATCTTTACATCATTGCTTGTGAAGCAAACAAAACACACACACATATGCATACCCACATAAAACTTTATGGCTTAATGTTCTATCGTCTTTTACAATTACACCAAATGTTTATCCCTAAACTACTTGGAATGATCTATCAACAGTAATAAACTGCATGCATAATCAACCTCATGTGAACTGAACTGATATCTCACATATGCACAAGGAAATTTTTTCAAGAGAATTGAACATACATTCACTCCCGATCTATATGTAAATCTTATTCATACTAGTACAAGCATCTTAATGCTCAGTCACATATATGTGGTGCATCAAAATTGCATCCATATTTTGAAAAAATATTTATAATGATATGTACGTTATGTGCTTAACAATTCTGTATCATGACACACAGATGCCCGTAAGCGAGTAAGCACTGGAACTTTTTCATCTCTACTTGTCATTTAAAAAAATGAAATCCACCACAATATCATGCATTATATGTGAACAAACCTTTATCAAGATTAACAAACATGATCTCAAAACCAATGCGATTTGTAAGAGGTAGCACTGCAATCAAAGTACCATCAAAGCTTCAAATCCAAATATTGTTAAAAAAAAAAAAAACTACAATATTGTAGGCTATTTTATAAACCACTGATGCCACTAAATGATGTATTTGTACGGGGATTTATCGAATCTGTCAAAAGACAAAATATGTTTGAAACTCCAAAAAGTAGACATAATTTTCTCATTTGTCACTATTCAAGCGCTTATACATAAATATTACATTATATATTAAAAATTACCCTTTGACACCGTAAAATAATTCTGTAAATGCCATTAAAATATTTATACAAAGTGCATGTAGCTACTGTCTATACAAAATAACAGTCATATATTACATTACATTACTTGAAATAAAGCAATAATTAGCTTCGTATTAATCAAGGTTTTTTGTACCAATTTTGTCTACAAAAGTGTGAGGGAATTTTTACTTCTTTGGTACATGCAAGGATTTTTGTTCAGGGGTGGAGCTTTAGCAGGTAGGACAAAATGAATAGGAAAAATGATATAAAATATTTGACATAGATGAACACCAAAAAATCAAAAGATATGTGATGTATACATTATTACAGATTAACATAAGTCAACATGCATTTGCAATTTAGCTACCCTTTAATATGAGTGTCTGATACAGACATATCAATGAAATATTACATACATGTACAATGTATGTATAAACTTGGCATTGTATGCTACTTTGTTCGCTGAGGATTTACCAATTTTGGGTACGCGCTGCGCTCAATTATCCTTCATCTCGTACGTCACCAAGAACGCTGCACAAAGTGAAGCTAGAAAAGACATGATGGCAGCAGACACGACGATGGTGACGTGGGACCCTGCAAGCTGGATCAAGGGACCCATCGCGGCCGACACCGTGATCTGAGAAATAAACACCTGGATGTCGACACAAGCCATGTCTGTACCAAGCCCTCGAGGGAGCCCTCCTTCTGGATGTTTGTACTGGAGGCAAAAGAAAAGCACACAATTGAATTTAGTTCATTGCATTTTCAAGTTTCATGCTGCCGAATATTTTGACTCCTGATTAACACTACATTATATTTATGCAATTACACGAAAGTCACATAAAAATGACTGTCGTTACGAATTTCTCCACCGTTTCTGGGGAGTGTTTCACGAAGATGGACTTGAATATGGCAGGCCGTTCAAGCCACTAGTTCCTCTAACCATTCCTGGCATTGGTTTCTCAAGGGACGTACAAATCGTGGTCACAAATGATAGTTTATTATCAAAGGAAAAAATATTATCTAAAGATCATAATTGAGAGACCAAAGATGAGGGAAACCAGTGGCATGAATGGCCTGCCATAGTTCAAGTCCAGCTTAAGTCGATCTCAGTCTGTGATAGTACCAGGAGTCTCTTTAACTCAAAGACGTACGCTCTGAGATAAAAATGCTTACCTTTTCACATTTGTGGTAGATAGCCAGTACGTTGTAGGGTATCGTCATGACGACCACCGTGTCTATCCCGAGTCCGCAGCACAAGAAGAGGATGGCATAGGGATGGTTGGTGAGCATCGCCATGGCGCCGCATGACACGGCAAAGAAGAAGTGGCCAGCCACCAAGATGAACTTCTGACTGAAATGGCGTTGTATGACGGTCATAACCACTGGGGACAAAGAGAGAGAGATGGAAGGAAAGAAAGAGAAGGAAGGAGAAAGAGAAGGATGGATAAAAAGAGTGTCAAACTATGGTAAAGGTGAAAATAATTTGTGTGCTTTTACATTCTTTGTAATGAAGATTATCATACATGGAGTAGAAACGTGATTTAATGCTCTACAAATGCCCTAATATCAAAAATATGACAAGATTTTTAGCTTTAAAAGTTTGGACCAAACTTTCGAGCCACATGTGCAGTGCTGTTTACTGTATGTGATTTGCAGCAAGATTTGGCCCCACAATTTTTTTAAATTTTGATGATTTAAAAAAAATTGTAAAATAACATAATCTGCAATTGTTTCTTTCACATTGCAAGCACATGGCTAGAACTCAACTGTATGAATAGATTTGAACAGTAGTTTGACCTTGGATTTTCAAAATTATGATTTAAGGCATTTCTTCTTCCCCCTCCCCCCCCCCCCCCTCCTGTCATGTCCCCCTTTGAAATGTGAGATCATTGTATATCACGACAAATGATGGAATAAATACAAAAAATAAAAGTCTGTCAAATCGAGACAAGACAATTAAGAGTTGTTTTTCAAATTCTGTTTGAAGGGCCTCACAAACTTTTGTCTATTGACCAAAAGTGCCTTAATGTACATCTACATGTACCTACATAATAGACATATTAGCTTAAATTATACGGTATGTACTTACAATTACAAAAAGGGTTACTGGTGATATGACCTATAGGGAGGAGGGGTTGCCATTCATTGTCAGCTAGACAATGGTATTTATATTATTAATACACAACAAGAGAAAGAGGTGACCTTTTGGGGCAAAGTTCATGTATGTGTACTATTGTCATTACATCATATATGTTTGACTGGTTTCTTTATCCCTTTTTCATAAGCTTTTTTTTTCTTCAATTTGGGCATTTGTGCATGACAGTGAACACATCTCGTATTGGTGTTCCTTATAACAAATGTTAATGGAATTTTTGTTGTGTGTGTGTTAGGAGGCCCTGCACGGTTTTAAAGTTGGGTTACTTGAACACTTTGCGGTTTTCTAGACTTCTTTAGGAGTTTTCTGAGTTGTCCTTCACTCCTGTGTATAATTTGAACCAATAAATTTCTCCTGTTTATTTATGTTAATATTGTAACAAAAGATTAGCTGTAATTGGTTTGTTTAAATACATGTATATTTTGGGGTTATCTATTCCTGAAACTTAGCAATTGCATTTCAAGTTATAAACTGGAATTCAATCAATTTTTTTTTTTAAATGGCACATAAAAATCCTGATGACCTATCTATTTTTGTTGGGGAACAGGGGGGGGGGGGGACTGGGGTGTCACAGAGTTTTTGTTTTCCTTGACAGATTTGTTTTGTTTAATGGTACACCTAAAACCATGATCACCTACCTTTTTTGGGCTGTCACATAACTTTCAAACTCTCCCCCTACCCTGCCCCCCCCCCCCTAGAATCCAATGAGTGTCTATTCTTATTTTTCATTTACTCATATTCAAGCTGAAGCAAAGTTTATACATGTATGCCAACAAACTGAACACTTGACATTTCATGAACTTGTCTATGCTTTGTGTTAGACAGGAAGACTGACACAAAATGCCCTACATTTACTAATGGTTGTAACTCTTTCAAATACTTTGTTTAAAGATAGATAAGGAAACAGACTTTGAGATCAAGTATATTTATCTATATATCCTACTTATAGGCTCTCGCATGCATGCAGGACACAGTAACTATGAAACCAGAGTGTGTTTTTTTTCTTTCCTTCTTTTTAAATATTTTGTTCCTTCTAGTTAAAAAGCAAGTGGGATTGAAAACGAGTAGCTGCACACAAAAAGAGTCCTACAGTGCATGTATGTATACCGAGTCTAAGCCTTATACAAAAATGTAAAGCGCATTAGCTACATGTAAGTTTACTACCTGGCTGGTTTACTATGTTCTATGTGGACAAGGTTTTTAAAATGTAGTTCAAGTAAAATGATATCGCACTGAAAGTGTACCAATTACAAAAACATGTTTTGCTCGTCATGTAAAGGGTTTCTTCGAAGCTATATTCAAAATATGAGCAATTCAATTCAATTCAATTGCAATTCAAATACATTCTATATAAAGTGAACAGTAAAACGTCTTGTAGAGTAGGCAATAGTAAGTTAGAGCATGCGTACAAGTCTGATTAGACTTGGATCCAGATAGCACTTTGGTGTCTTGTGATCTAAATGATTGTGTAGATAAAATTAAAGGGTAGTATGCCTATTTCTTTTAGCCCTAAACGACCTACAAGTAATCCTGCCTTTCCAGTTCTCAGGATAAGTTGTTTATTTTCCTGCCCATGTGTCGTTCTGAAATAATAAAACCACTGCTTCTTCAGACTAAATTGAAAAGCAGACATATTTACATGACCGACTGTCAACATCTGACCTATTGTAAACTCTTAATGCCAGACAAACTTTTCTCGTTGATCCAAGCCATGCATGGTTTAACATGGAAAACAGTTTGAATGGTGAAAAAAAGTTATATTTTGCAATCTCTTTAAACTGCCAAAGAAGAAAAAACAGTATACTTTCAAAGCTAAAATGAGTACATATAATTACCAATATCTAGGTGCCTGACCTAGCTACCACTTCAAACGTTGTAGATATATGCTACTTGGGCAGTGCTGAGGTGGAATATGTGTAGTTCTCGTATACATGTATATTAATTGTTATGGCATTATAGTTTCATTGTCATAAGGTCTCAAATTTCACTTGCTCACAGTATCAAAAACAGGACAGTTGATAATTGGTATGAGACATTACATAGGCCTCTCTGGTAATGCGTGCCGTGCTCATACCGAGTATATTATAGTATTAATGACTGCTTTGAGAGAAATAGTTGTTTTTATACGCTCAAGGGAAAGTTAGAATTGTGCTATTGCCCGAGGCGTGCCGAGGGCAATAGCCCAATTGTAACCTTCCCGAGAGCTTATAAAAACAACTATTTCTCGAATATTAAAGCAGTCATTAATACTTTTATATGCCAAAAAAAAAAGATTCAACTTATGACACCATCTTGGCCTTTATCTAGTTTGTCTGCATAGTTGTTTTTTTATGAGTGTATCTTTGAGAGTAGACCAAAAAATAAAAAATAAAATTTTAATTTTTTTTTTGTCGAAGATGGGATTCGATCTCTTGTGTACCAACGATGATGTGACTAAAATCACAGTCTTAGACTGCTCGGCCATCGGCACTTATATCATACCTTGCAGTTTTCTCTGATCTGTACATTAATTGAAAATGGCTTTGCGTGCTGGATGCTTCGCGGCAGCTCCATTAAACAGGCCCTTCTTTTACTTTTGCAATGCATTGGCACGAACTTAGATCAAGATCTTTTGGCAGATGTTGTTTTTGGAAGTTTATATTCGTCTTCATGTCAACAATGCCAGATAAAATTGTTGGTAAGATCGATCGAGATTCAATTGTATTGAAATTACCGACCAATTCATCGCACACGTATGGTATCCTCGATCGCTCAGACCACTTTGTAACATGTGAACCTATGGGTATTTCACCAAGACTGAACTATTTTTCCAGTAACCATGGTAACTGGGATTTTAGAACTATTTTTTTTTAACTATTACATGGGTTTGGAATTTTACCGGGAATTTTACAGGAATAGTTGAAGTTTATGAATGCAATTTCGACCAATCAGATGGCTGGATTTCTTAAGTGAGGTATATAAATGCTTATGAAGTAATGTGAGATTTGTTGCCTCCTGTGGCTGGACCTGGGTTTGGTGCAGGCTATTGTTCAGTGTGCACTCAGGCCTCTCTTGCAATGGCTTGAGTGAACGCTGGACAATGACCTGGGCTTGGGTTCGGTTGCAGGAGGTGACAGCTTTCACATTACTGGAGAAGAGATTACTGCAGAGAAGTCACAAGTGGTGCACGTGCATAGTGGGCAATTGAGTTACATGACCACAAAGACTGTATTGTACAAGTAATAAAATAAAATATCCAAACATCAACTGCAAAGCGTCTGAGAGTGAAACGATTGGCCTTTCTTTCACTTATAATAACCAAACATTTTGCAGACTATGGAAATTTTGGGACAAATACATTGACAGAAGATCTTAGACATTAAAACAAAAAAATGAGGATGCTAGAGACCAGACACTATAGAAGATACCTATGGTAATACATTATTAAACATCGCACAATGTCCACTGTGCAGGTATACATGATGAATGAAAAACAATGAACAAAGAGATCCCATGTTGTCATTTCTTGTGGACTTTCCATCAACGCAACTTCCTTTCATTCAAAACAAGGATTGCTTGAAGAAAGAAAAGGATATTAATAATCACCATAATCTCCTGCTAATCACCCATTAACCAATTTTCATTTTCTTCAAAGTAATGGCTTTACAAAGGCATTGTGAGGAAATGTGTAAGTGGTGCTATAGGGGATACAAAGCATCCTGTTGTTAGCTAGGACACAATCACAGCCATGTGGGAACGGAAAGCTATCGCTAAATAACTTCCTAAACAACTTCCTGCTTCTCCAACTAATTACACAATAGGTTTTCAAAATCAACCTGACTGTTTATAGTGTGGTACAGTATGTCACTGAAACAGCTCCCGTAGGATTTTTGTGTCAAAGTTTTGTTGTTTTTTTTTGCATTCATTGGGGTCCAAGCTATCAGAAATTGATGGGGGTTCAAATTTTCCCTAAGACACCAAATTTCCCTATTGCGCGTTATATAAGCCATTTTTGGGCGCCCAATATGGACCCCCCAGGAAATGAAGGAGGGGTCTGAACATTTGAACCCCATCATTTTTGGCCAATTGGGACCCTTTTGATGACGAAACAGCAAACAAAAATCAACTTTGGCACAAAAATCCTATGGGATTACATCTACATGTACATACCATACGGCACTATTATGTTGATGCCTATCGTGCTATTATGGAAAAAAAAACTGCTCAACATTTTGACTAATTGGTCTGTGTAAGCATGACATTTGCCTCACAGAAATGTAGATCCTCAAAAGAATTAATATAACATTGATGCCTGCAACAATTAAGGGCAGCTAGTGTCCAATATTTGACTTCCTCTGTATCTGTACACACACGTTTGTTTCTTCATGAACATTGTAACCTTTAATTTTTGTAGAACTTCTTTTTTTGCTAATCAAGTTTGTTTTTTTCACCCAAAATCCCCAAAAATAATTCAAGGCCTGCTTGGCAGTTAAACATTCCAATTCTGTAAAAACTATGATTTTAGCATTCAGGTCATGATCGAGATTTAGCCTAAGTTTAGGGTCAGGTTTACATGTAGGTATCTTGTTTGGTGGAGGAAGGAAGCTAGACGGTAGGTTACCGCGTGAAATTGAACACAGAGCACCTGCTGCACATGTCATACAACCTTGCTGACCCGTATCAATATATCCCTCATTTAGTTTGGACTTTGGAGCGATCAGGACTGTTGACTTGCCCCTGACATCTCGTTGCATGTCTGCATGCAGAACACGTTATGGACTTACTGGCAACCCAATGAACTCCTGAACTACATATATGACACATCATCAAGCTGCCAACAATTGCTTCCAGATTGATAGCCTTAACAAATCGATTTCCTATTAAACCTAAACCCTGACCAAAACGTTGAACCTACCCTCAATCCTAGCCCTTACCATAACCTAACACCCAATTGGAACCCTCACCCAACTTCTCTGACGAAAGAAGGCCCAAGACAATTGACATCGCAACATGTTTCTAGATGATGTTTGAAGGTTTGCATGGTGGTATGAATAATCACGGAAGAGGTTTACGGTACACCATGTGTAAAGTCCTCGAGGGACTGAGGAAAGTAGATAGAGAATAGAGGTGAGATGAAAGGCGAGAAAGTGGAGGTTAGAAGGAAGAGTATCTTTCGGAAGTGAGTTTAGTCCTGAAAAGGACTGTAACCCAGAAAGTTTGGGCAGGATGAGAGGTTTGAGTAGAAGACTGGATTGAGTTGGAGAGTTGAGTAGGCGAGTAGAATTGCAGAGCAGGAGCAGGAGAGTAGACTCGACGTTTCGGACAGGTTGACTGTCCGTCTTCAGGAGTGAGTGTTCGCTAGGCGTGCGGCGGTTCTTATGGCGTGGATGCGGACTTGGGGGAAAGCAATGAGCCGGCGGGCTCGGCAGGTTGGCAGGCAGCTGTCGGTGGTGGCGCGCGGTTGCGTGAATTGGCGGGAAACGAGTGGGCGGCGGTTATGCGGACGTCGTGTGGTAGGTGTCGGCGGGGTAGCGGGGGGGGGGGGGGGGGTTGTGTGGTTCGTTGAGTGGGTGTATCGATCGGCGGTGAGGATAGATATTAGTGGTGTCGGTCTGTGTGTGTTGGTCGGCGGTTTCGGCGTTGGCGTAGGTTGTAGCGAGGTGTGGGCGTGGGCGGTGCTTGTGTGGGTGAAGAGGCTAGTTGAGTGGGTGTGGTTGGGTGGTTGTAGGTGGTGTCCGAGCTAACAGATGGCTGGATTGGTGAAGTGTTGGTGGTTGGCGTGTTGGTTGTGGAGTTGGTTGAAGATTGGTCGGAAGTAGGATGGTGAGGGAGGATTGGGTGCCAGATACTGTTGATGTGAAGGCCTGGGTCTTGGGGTACGGTGTTGTGTTGGTGGATCTCGATGGCTTCTCGGATCCTTCGGGTGTGCCAATGTCGGATGGGGGTGATGAGGTGACTTTTATCCCAGTGAATTTGGTGGAGCTCTTGTTGTGCGTGCTTGACGATGGCTGACTTGTCCCATTCGCTGCGTCGGTGGTGGGTCTTGTGTTCTTTTAGTCGGGTGTCGAAATCGCGGCCGGTTTCTCCAATGTAGACTTTGCCGCAATCGCAGGGAATCTTGTAGACGCCTGGTTGTTTGTTGGATGGGTGCTTGTCCTTGTGAGAGTGAAGAGTGGAGTAGAGCTTGTGGTTGGATTGGTGTCTGACGAGGATGTTAGCTGAGCGGAGGATGCGTTGTAGTCGGTGTGATGTCTTGCCGATGTAGGGAAGTACGATGGTGGCGGTGGGCTTGGTATCAGGTTGGGTTCCGGTGGTGATGTTGTTGGTCTTGTGGTAGGGAGTACGGGTGTTGATGCTTGAACGCACTTACTTCCATCAACCAGTACCCAAGAAGGAAAATCAACACCCGTACTCCCTACCACAAGACCAACAACATCACCACCGGAACCCAACCTGATACCAAGCCCACCGCCACCATCGTACTTCCCTACATCGGCAAGACATCACACCGACTACAACGCATCCTCCGCTCAGCTAACATCCTCGTCAGACACCAATCCAACCACAAGCTCTACTCCACTCTTCACTCTCACAAGGACAAGCACCCATCCAACAAACAACCAGGCGTCTACAAGATTCCCTGCGATTGCGGCAAAGTCTACATTGGAGAAACCGGCCGCGATTTCGACACCCGACTAAAAGAACACAAGACCCACCACCGACGCAGCGAATGGGACAAGTCAGCCATCGTCAAGCACGCACAACAAGAGCTCCACCAAATTCACTGGGATAAAAGTCACCTCATCACCCCCATCCGACATTGGCACACCCGAAGGATCCGAGAAGCCATCGAGATCCACCAACACAACACCGTACCCCAAGACCCAGGCCTTCACATCAACAGTATCTGGCACCCAATCCTCCCTCACCATCCTACTTCCGACCAATCTTCAACCAACTCCACAACCAACACGCCAACCACCAACACTTCACCAATCCAGCCATCTGTTAGCTCGGACACCACCTACAACCACCCAACCACACCCACTCAACTAGCCTCTTCACCCACACAAGCACCGCCCACGCCCACACCTCGCTACAACCTACGCCAACGCCGAAACCGCCGACCAACACACACAGACCGACACCACTAATATCTATCCTCACCGCCGATCGATACACCCACTCAACGAACCACACAACCCCCCCCCCCCCCCCGCTACCCCGCCGACACCTACCACACGACGTCCGCATAACCGCCGCCCACTCGTTTCCCGCCAATTCACGCAACCGCGCGCCACCACCGACAGCTGCCTGCCAACCTGCCGAGCCCGCCGGCTCATTGCTTTCCCCCAAGTCCGCATCCACGCCATAAGAACCGCCGCACGCCTAGCGAACACTCACTCCTGAAGACGGACAGTCAACCTGTCCGAAACGTCGAGTCTACTCTCCTGCTCCTGCTCTGCAATTCTACTCGCCTACTCAACTCTCCAACTCAATCCAGTCTTCTACTCAAACCTCTCATCCTGCCCAAACTTTCTGGGTTACAGTCCTTTTCAGGACTAAACTCACTTCCGAAAGATACTCTTCCTTCTAACCTCCACTTTCTCGCCTTTCATCTCACCTCTATTCTCTATCTACTTTCCTCAGTCCCTCGAGGACTTTACACATGGTGTACCGTAAACCTCTTCCGTGAACATGTTTCTACTCGATACACTTCTTCCTGAAAGGTTTTACTCACAAATAAGCTCCAAATTTGGGGGAAAAAAGAGAAAAAATTCAATTCCTAATATTGAAGTTGATGTTTCTGCTGAATTTACACAACAATGTACTGTAGGGTCAAACGCTACATTGGTCAAACAGTAAGCTTCTTTCAGACAAAGCAAATCCCCTCAGAAACAAAAATTGGTGCAGCAAAATAACATGACAACTGTGTCTTTTAGCACAGATAATGGTCCTTTGCTGCACGCAGATATTTTTTTTAACTTCACTTGATATTTATTTACACAAAAATCTTAATCTTGCCATGGGGATTCTTTTTTAATATTTGATAAGAGTTCACTGCATAATGTGTGAAATCAGGGAAAAAAATACACAGGGGCTCGGGGCAAATTAGCCCCTGAAATGCCCAAAAGAGCCCCGAAAGTAAAAAAAGAGCCCCAAAAATTTGCATAGAGTTCAATGCAAAACAAATTAAAGAAAGAGTGTTATTTTCATGCAAGCATGAAAAGCTTGAAAAGTAGCCCCTGAAATGTTTTTATTAATTTTTTCCCTGTGTGAAGTAGACACATGTCGATCCAATACTTACATCCCATTACGAAGGAAGAGAAGGAGTAGACACAAAGTCCCCAACTGCCCATCTTGACCCCTTCTTCATACAGAAGATACTCTTCCGTGCCTGGCTCAGCTCCTGGGTCACCTGGTGAATTCAAAGAATGTGACACAGTGAGAAGTGCCTTACTGGTATGTTTTGACGTGCTTTGCAGATTTATCATTACCCCCTGCAACAGATCCAGGCCTGCCGGTGCACATGTATGCACATACTTCACTCCCTGAGGAGCTTCTAGCTAGACACCATTTTACAGGTACTCGCACCTCCCATATTTTTTTTTTATTTCTCTCATACATTTTTTATAACGAGCCATGTCTTTCAAAGTCAAATTAAGTTTGCCTCTCAGGCGATTTTTTTTTTTTTTTAAATATTGAGCTTCATTTTCATGTTCTTACCATGATACACAGCTTGGGCCACAAAGTCTGTGAAGAAACACAGCAGCGTGATGATGCCAGCCCATCCCAGGAAATTGATCAAGCTCAGAAACCTCAGCTCCTTGGGCATGTAGATTGTTGAACGAAGCAACTGCAGTACAGAAGGGGGCTGACCCTTATTATCATCATCGTCATCACTCTCGCCAACCTCTTCGTCATCACCACAGTTGATCTCAACAGACGGGTTGGAGATGCAGATGGCTAGGGATTGGCTGCTGTTGTTGCACTGGTCCATGGTCGTGTTATGACTGAAAGAGCCTGCTGGCATTTTGGCGGTTGCATTCAAGAGGTCCTTCATATCATCATTGGGGTTGATCTTCAAAATGCAGTTGCTGCTAGTTGTTGAGCCCGCTTCTGATTTCTTTGAAGATGCTTTGACTTTCTTTTTAGGAACAAAGAGTTTTCTATCACTATTGCCACCACTGCTTGCATTGTGTCCACTGGACAAACTGTCCTTCCCTTTGGAAATTCTTTGCTTCTTAAATTTCCCACAGGATCTTATATGTTTATGGGGTTGTTCCCCATCGCAATATGAGTGACTGCCCTCATCAACATCATCACCTGACAAGGTAGTTCTTTCAACAGATTCTTGTGACATGTTCCCGGTTGGCTTTTTCCTGTAGAACCACTTTATGAAACCCCAAAGGCTACACATCTTCTTCTTTCCCACATTTTGGGACTTCCCGTCTGCATCAGCAGAAACCTTTCGGGCAGTTCTTTCATCCCCACTATTGCAGGGGACATACTTTGTTTCCGATGGACTCAATGACGGGGGCCTCCTCAATGGTACTTCTGGTATGCTTGTTAGGGTGAGGATGAGGGGGATGAGAAAAACGATGACATTAAGGAGGAAGACAACGCGTAACTGACTCCCAAGGGCCTGTCCGAAGATTGTCTTTTCCCAGTTGATGGCGATACAGGTGTAACCAAGAGCCCCACCAATACCTGATAAAAAGGTATTGATATACATGCATTCAATTAGAAAGGTCAGGGTAAGTAATACTTGATACTATCTCCAAGAGAATTTAAAAGAGCAAGTAGTGAAATCTAAGTCAATGAACAAATACAGAATGAACATTCACAAGATAAATTACACTTTTTTTCATATTTGTGTCATTATAGATGGCAAACAAAACTTTCAATGACACTTACTCCACAAATCATTTACTCATTTCTGTTCAAAGAAGAAAACTTTATAAAGTAACTCTTGGAACGAACACCTTGGAAACCACAAAATGGAAAGAAGCTACATCAAAACTACATATATATGAGGCTAAACATGAACAGCTTTCACAAGGATATTTAACAAATGCAAAGTTTTAAAAATAATTAATCTACTTGCCTAAATCAATCAACCGGTCAATTGCCTGGGTCCAATATAAAGGGGAAAAAGCTTCTGTTTGGGGGATGGATTGGTGATGGGCGAATATAACACACAGTCCTTCATAAAAATGTTTGAAACAAATTACCTCCCAGAGTACTCCGCATGCTGAGAGCAAGCTTCAAGTCATCCAGGTTGCAAGTGTCCATTAGATAAGCCTTAAAGGGAGAGTTGCAGCTGTCAGCACCTAAGTCTGTCACCACCACTCCAAGCACCGTGATGGCTATACCCCACATCGTGGCTGTAGCTGCTGCAAGAATCAAAAGAGTAAGGCTTTGTTCTCAGATAGAATCAAATGTACATTGGAAATGCTCATACAAATAGAGCTATTCTACAGGTACTCAGTGTCAATAATTGTACATGATTGATAACTGCCTGACAAGACAAAATACAGCATGAACATACAATTATCAAAACATTGCGTCTTTAAACATACTGGACACAAAATGAAGGCTGTTAGATCACAGGATATTGTACTAACACCTATGTCAAAATAGCTTTGTATTTAGAATTTAACAAAGACACAGGCCCATATTCCGAAGTCGTGTCTAACTCATGTTTAACTAAACAGTTGTCTATTAAAGTCCCTTCTAACTTTAGTCACAAAGTCGTGTCTAATTTTTTTACTCTGAAGTCGTGATTAAATCAAGTTAAACACCAAGTCCTGTCTAAGTCTTTAAACAACTGCAAGGGGTTGTTTAAGTCCTGTTTAAGAGCGCAATTCTGCTGCTTTTCAACATGAACTTACTTACTTACTTTACTTGCTGACCCCGAACTTGCGGGGGAGAACGATGGTATGTGCATCCTCTTAAATTCCAAATATGTTTTGCAGGATTTTTTCTTGTGTAGCCTGATTTTTTTTCTTGATAAAATGAACTATTCTCATCTAATGGTGACTTCTTGGAAATTCCATAACCTATACTAAACTATCCATTCTGTTGGAGATGTTTCTGTTCTGGATTTCCGAGCACTGAGGCACTGATATTATTAGTGTGTTTGCTGTGCGCCAGTGCAGTATATATACACGTACAGTACATGCAGTCTAGTAATGACGTCACGATCACGTCACTACCATGCGATCAGCCAGCTATACGTGTTAATTTATTTATTCGATGCGCGCACACATGCGCATTCTGTCCATCATCTGCGTGAATGTCAGAATTAACGCCTACTGGGCTTGCGCAGAAGTTGTGACTAAAGTTAAGAATGACTTTGTAGTTAAACAAGACTTAGACAGGACTTAAACAGTTGTTAAGTTAGACGAGACTTTATAGACACGACTTCAGAATACGAAATTTAGTTAGACAGGACTTAGGCGCGACCCTGCGTTTAAGTCGTGTCTAACTGAACAGTTGTTTAACTTGACTAAGTGACTAAGTTAGACACGACTTCAGAATTAGGGCCGAAGACTTTGGATTCCATTCCCTTGTTCTATATTATATAATGAAAAGACCTAATATATCCAGGGAAATTTACTTGGAGGCCTGTGTGCATGCACTAATGTAGAGCATGGATGAATGAATTAGTCTGGAAGTATACTTAAGTATTTGGCAATGATCGATTAAAACATGTGGATGATTTAGAGCTTACCATCATCTTTGCTGATCAAGACGCCCAAGTCTGCACTGTTCAAGTACAGTGCTGTCCCTATCATGACAAAGATCCCCAGAATCAGGATGAAAGGTCTCCTCTGGCCCATCGGACTGCGACACCTGTCACTCATCGACCCAATGAGAGGGGCCAGGATCAGGCCCAGGATGGGTGCAAGAAACCATGCAAGACCATAGAGATGCTCAGGTAGGCCCAACTGAAGTAGGATGGGTGTCACCAGTGCACCTTCCGTTGCAAAGCAGAAGTCCAGGCCTAGCTGGACGGACGACTGCTGGAGGAGCTGGTACCACTTCCGCTTAGGATTTGCAGGCAACGCGGATTCTTTTGGTGGTGTCCCTAGAGTACACGGTGGTCTTACCAGTTTGTGGCTGGCTAAACTCAACGTGCTACCTAGCCCTGCGTGGTTCCTTGGGATCTGAAGGAAGCGGTTATGCAACGGGAAGTGACTCCCTGCTGAAGGTAAGGCTCCTGTTGAGCTTGCCATGGCAGGGCTTGTTCGCAGAAGACTTCCATCGCAGAGGGACACCGTCTCGACGGACTCGTCGCATTCAGTGCTCACAGAAACAAGCGGGAAGGATGACCTCCGTCTCATTGACCTTGTCAGCTGTGTCTCTGCAAAGACCTCTTCATCAGATTTAGTTCTTGAATTATCTTTATCTGACTCTATGGATGCTATTTTAGACTCCATTGATGAACTGTCTATACTTTCTAATTCTTCCATTTTGATCTCCTTTAAACCCTCAGACTCAAGTCAACTACATGTAGACACTGCTTAGCTAGAAAGAGAGAAAACAGAACAATATATTTACCTTTCACAACACTGTACAGTAGGCCGTGTACATCTATAAAAATGGAATATTCATTGATCAAGTTATTCCTACAAAGATAAAATTAAACAATGAAAACCAATTTGTAAATAAATCCTAGATCTAGATTCTATTTTAAAAATGAAAATGTTATGAACATGAATAGGTTAGAGTAAAAATTAGCATTACTATCACGTACACACTTACTAGCATGCTAATCATTATCATGTCACATTATACTTTCAAGGCTACGCATGTAGTGCAAGGTACAATTTTCTTGACAGAACACAAATCAGACAAAGTCAAAAGAAAGAAAATTTGCTCGAACATCAATATCACTCAATGATAATCCAACATCTCAATAAAAAAAGAAAGAAGAATGAATTATAACAAGTATCTTTCAAAATGCTCACTACATATACGTCCCCGGCCCTCCGGCCCTGCCTTAAATTTTTACAGAAAAGTAACAAAAAACATGTCAAAATGAAAGTACAACGCATTATTGTTAACACTCAACTTGACTCAACAGGAAAACAAAATTATTTCATTTCAAATCTGCCACTTGCTACACCTGTACATGTATTGTAGTCTAGGCATCCAGATCTGTGACGTCAAGTGATAAGTGAAACTGAAACTGGGGAAGTCAAGGAGGAATAACACACCGGATAAATAGACCCGAGAATAAATCTGTAGTAGCTTTAGTCTTTCAATTCACCAACATTGTATCTGCCGTTGCCAGCAGACGTACCCGTATGGTGGTGTGACCAAAGTTCGCGCGTGACCTAAGTTCGCTATCTCAAAAAATCAGTAAGATTACGAAAATCTGATATCACCAATGGAAAGAGGAACATAAAATTACCCTGAAGGGAAATTTTCTTTGGAATTGGGTACGAAATTGTGAAAATATTGACAAAAGATCGGCAAATTTTGCAATATTTTGCGTCCGTTCCGAAAAATGATCAACTTACCGATAAGGGTCTGAAAATCTTCAATTTGAGAGCAGATTTCCTCAAAATTGTAAGTAAACAGTGCAGTGGTACTAACTGATTGTATGATATCTTGCCTTGCAAATTATGATATTACCTTATTTTTGATGGATCACACTTTTTGATAAATCAGCTGTAAACCCCCGTGCGTGAAGTTAGGTCTCGTTGTTTTTATGACTTTTTTAGATGCAGCGCGCACGAACGATCGGACATCGAATTTTTAGATCGCGATATCTCCGAAATCCTTCGACGATAAAATTTTCTAGTTGAACTAATCTGTAGTTAAAAACTTCGCCGTCCCTTTGGTAATAATTGAAATCAATAAATTTGTGTAGAATATGAGAAATCGTAGTTCGAATATCACATTTTGTAATATGTTCTAAAATGTCCGCGAACTTTGGTCACCCCTTCATACATACATACAGAGCGAGTCTCAACGCCTCAACCACTGACCTCTACCACTTGACTCGCCTAGCCTTACCGTTCCGTAGCCACTGCACTGTATTGTTCTGTCTAGCTAGCACCAGACAACTTGTAAACAAAGAAGAAACCTACGATTTATATTGCTTTATTTACGGTTAAAAACTATTTTCCAAATGGAAACAACTTACCGAGAGGTTCTCTAAACCTGATAATGACCACCTATTGGCAAAACATAGATTTTAAAAGAAGAGAAAGTTATAAAATGAGAATTACCTGATGTAAACAAGAAATAATTGCGTCGACCATCTTCAGACTTCACCGTCCAATGATCTGCGATCGAGGTCGCGCCCGCTAAATAATAGAGCACTCACTGTTATGTTAATCGCGATCAGCTGATCAGAATTAGTCTTAGTCAAGGCAGTTATCAAAGGACTCTTTTATGGATACAGTTTTCAGCCCATCATGTTTTAAAATGTTAATTTATGTGTATCTTGTATTGTATTACTAATATCCTTATCTTTTATATTTTAAGATCAGGAAACCACCTCTATTTCAAAAGAGAAACTAAGGAACTATATCAACCATTTACTTATGTATAATTTGTTTATTGTTAGGGCTCATCTATTTATTTATTTACTTTATACATGTAGACCAATGTCTATAATTTACGTCTATTCATGTATTTTCTATTTTTTATTTTTATTTTTACAATTTAAATTTCAACTCTTATTGTAGTGGAGTTTCCAGAAATGTATTCTAAAAAGTAGGTGCAATCTTCCCTGTCGGCCGTGGTAGAGACTAACCTTTTTTCAAATAACTCTAGCCACTAATCGATGACAAAATGATCATTTCATATGAGAAGATAATTATTTAAAATCACATGTTTCTGTATGGCGGGAAAACCCCCTCCCCCTCCTAAAACACCGTATAGGCTTACCCTTCTCACACCCTTTTTCACTGCGTGCAATCAAGTTTGCCAAGAATCCATACACGTATGTGCGGAAGAGCTCCCTTTTGACATTGTTTACAAAGTGCCAGAGGCTTGAACCTAGCCTATGCCCACTTTACAAAGGTTGCCGCAGCATCAAAGGGTGGAGACAAGAACAGCCATTCAAAAGACAAGCTCGATAATATATTCAAATGTATGGATTTGTTATTATTTTCATGAAATTTGACACTCTTGTTAGGAATAATGGCTATAGGTGACTTCCCTCTTGACCCAATCTTGATGCACATAAGTTGTTGTTTTGTTGTTTTGTCAGAGAGATTCGTAAGAACTTTGGGTTGTATACAGTGGTGGATCAAGGTTTCTCATGTCGGGGACTCGGGGAAGGGATGCACAAGCTCCGGCACAAGCTAGTCAAATCAATTCTCTGACAAGCAATTACAGCAACATATCAAAACAGAGAGAGGGAGAGTGTAAAGTGAGTGAGAGAAAGAATGAGAGAGGGGAGGATAGAGAGAGGGAGAGAGAGGGGGAAGCGGAGGGTCGGAGAGAGGACAAGAATAGGAGAAAAGGGGGTTCGGATTGGGAGAGACAGATCGAGGAAGGGGGTAAAAGACCATTCTTGGTCGATCTTTAAAAAAAAATTGCAGCTGGGGAGGTGAGGTAAGGCCAGTAGCCTATTTTTTTAACGCCAGATTGATTTTTCTTATCGGACTATTCCGCCCCCTCTCAACTTTCAGTCGTTACATTTTATTTTATTTTGAAACCTTATAACAAAACAACTCTACACATAAATCATATGATTATTTTTTTTCTTTGTTAATTGACAATTGATTTCTATATTATCTTTTAAAACATACATTATCGCTCATGTGCATCCGGTAACATTCACATTTTATTTATTAACATAATGGTTCATTTTATGCAATGCAGTTAAAGATAAACTTGAGTTCTCTAACATATTTGTCTTATATTCCCACAGTGAACCCAACGAAACGTACACTGATTACAAATACATTATTGATGTGCTAAACAATTTTGGTAGAAAATGTATAGTGGCCGAGTAATAGAAAGATAAGGAAATCCGGGTAAGTAGGCCCGACAAACACCATGTAGGTCACTATGTGCAAATGGGAGTTGTGCGGGGTTTTATCAAACATGATGATACCCAGTAAGTTTTTGTGCGCTTGTTTTTATTTCACTGGTTCAAACAACCAATCTATATTGCAGGATAAACAAACACGAATAAATAATGGCAATTTTCTCTCAAAATACGATGCCATACCAGCTAGAGCTCAAGATTAGCTTTAAATAAAATTTAATTTTATACAAAACCACAATGTCATATGAAGCTGCAATATTTTCACAATTCATTGTTGCACATAACTTTTGTACGTGTATTACGTTTATGATATTATTTTATAAGATGATAAAAGCGGATCCTAATCAAATGATTGGTTGAGAGCTTACACGTGACCAGGCCTTTTGCCTATTTAATGACCGGTCATTAGTAGACCTAAATGCTAATGACCGGTCATTAACACATGTTTTAAAAAAAAAATCACTTAAAAAAAAATAAAAAAATAAACATTTTGTTCGGGCATTACGGTTTAAAAAAATTAAAAAAAAAAAAAAAAAAAAAAAATACCCCCACTCTCGGTATCTTCGAAACGGTCCAAACATGCACCCTCGACTCGACTATCGCCTCGGGCGTATTAGACCGTTTCAAATGCCCTCACATCTGTGTATTATTTGTATATTAATATGGCTCTACATGAAAACATATTCCCCAATGTACATACAAGTGGCAAATTTGAGAACGTAATTGACAACTACAATAATGATAATAATGATAATAATTAGATCTTATTTACACAGGCCGGGTAGCCACATCAATATCCTGCTCTTACTTTGGTTCAATTCAAATAAATTCAATTCAGTTCAATTAAATTATTTAAAAGAAAACAAGATCTATAGATATTTATTAAAACATGATAAACGTTTATCAACACGTAATAAATTATTATCAAAACGTGACTGGCAGTTACAGATTGTTTTTACACTAGTGCATAGTTTTGTTTTCGGAATTCCAATCATTGCAGAACTTGAGGCATTGTTTTCTCTAAAATCTATAATAACGTTGATAAACCTAGTTTAGGTTTAATCGCTGACTATGTCGAGATACTGTTTTACTTATAACGAATAACATGAATATGCCTTTCTTAAACATTCTGTAGTTTTCGATTGCTTTACCATTAATCTGTCAAGGTTTTGTTTCATGTTCGGGTTGTGTTATGTTGTGTTTGTTATAATAAATATATAACTAATTGTGTAGAGTGTAATACTATCATAATTATGTGCAGTATATAGGCTCTATTGTTTTTACAATGTATTGTCTATGTTTTGTTGAGGTTTATGTTCCTATTCAGAGGTTGTTTTGCTTTGTTTTGTTTATTTGTTTTTGTTGTTTGGATGAAGATCATTTTATGTCAGGAGTTGGGTTTCGATATATTCATTTGAATTAGAATTTGAAGGAAAAAAAGCTTTTTGTGTTCTTCATGTTTGGGGGGGGGGGGCTTTGACGGCTAGATGAATCTGCTGCTCCTTTCCCCTCCCCTCCACTACTTCCCCCAATGTTTGTGCAAGTAGTCACCCGAAGAAAATTCACGACAACTGATAAATATGAACAAATCATACATGGATGGAAAGATTTTCTCTTGAAAAACACGAACAATAAAATATAGATATCATGGACAGGCGTAAAATGCAATTTTGTGGCTAGCTGTGTCTCTCATGTGACGTAATGAACCTTGACTCCAGGAGGACCGCTGAAGGCAAAAAATCTGGATCTCAAAATTAACATTTTTGAGAGATGATTACTGCGGGCCCCAAACATATTTTGAAGAGGCAAGTTGTTATATTTGATCAGTAAGGCTTCGCCTTCGCAATGATATGAATTTTGTCTCCATTCAAACACTTTTGATTCTTTGGGTGACTACTTTGAATATATTTGTTCTATATTTAAGAGTGTCTCCCTTGTCTACACGACTGTTCACATTGGTTGAGTTCAATAAACTGAATAAGTCTTTGCCCCAGAACGTCTTTCAACTTCGGAAGTAGACCGAATCCGACAGTTGTCGGCCAGTAAGCACGCCCTCTCGTGTTCAATGTACGTGAAGCATGAACAAAATGGATCTGTGAAACACCACTGGGCACAGCGGATCAGGGACGAAACTGTGAATGACGACAGCACTTGATCATCGATGAGCGTTTTATCTGCTAAAAGTCTGAAGTTGGCAGATTTACATGGAGCTGTGTGAAATGAATAAAAATAAAAATGATGAAAACTACGAAATCAGATTGTTCTAATGAAGAAAACCCACTTTTGTCCTAAATGAAGGAAATTCCTAAGCAATAATATTCATATTAAAAGAAAGGTAAAGGAAAGAAAGAAAGGAAAGAAGGAAGGAAGGAAAAATAGACAGAAAAATAATATGTTATAATCTGTTCAAAATAATGTTTAAAAAAATACTGCAAAAATGTCCACAACAGGTAACTAATACATTGACAATAACTTGAATGGGGCGGGGTGTCTAATATCCACCTGACCCACCTCAAACTCCATTCTCTTGTTCTGGTTCTGTCGACGCTTCGGTATAGCTAAATAATTTTTGACGGATTTTGGATATCGGACAAAATAAATTGCTGACAATTAAGCTGATTTTGTATTATTTTTTGGTATAACAAGCAAAGAAAAATGCTTATTAAATGTTGATGGGTTCACATAAATTTGCCGACGAGATAAAAGGTAAAAAGGAATGGAGTTTCGCCCCTGTATTGACACCCCCCCCCCCCCCCTACACCGCGCGATCTTTGTTGACTTTTTGACACAGAAGACTAGTCTTTACCTCGATTACGATCAAAAGGGGTTGCAGTTGAAGATAGTTCCTGGGCTTTATGTATGGCGGATGTTGCAGAAGTTGCCTCGGTTTTCGGTACAGGGTTAGTCGTAGTTGCCGGTTCTGAAAACACAAACAATTAAAATGTAGAAATTTATTGCGCACTCTGATTTCATTATCCCAGAGACGACAAAGGCCAGGCACGTAGCCACGAGGGGGGGGGGGGGGGGTCACGTGCCCCCCCCCCCCCCCCATCAACAACAAAAAAATCCAAGATCGGTTGAACTGTTTTAGAACCCTCCCCAGGACGTCGATCGATTACATGTGCCCCCCCCCCTCCAAAAATCAAACTCTGGCTACGTCCCTCCTAAAGGCACCTCTGGAACACTAAACAAGCTGCCCTATGGCGCCGAAACCAGTCAGGAAAGAATTTCAATCAGGAATCAGGATCGCACAGACGTTCATCTAGGGCATTTCAATAGGCTTGTGTTGCATATAGAAATGATATTTGTATTACTATGATATGCCATTGTCATGCCATTGTCATGTTAAGAATATTTAAAAACTCATGAAGTTCGCTACTGCCTGTATTGACCGAGTGTGAATACTGCAAGGAAGAAATGGCGGCGAAATGGTTGCGGGTGTGATGTTAAACGGTGCATTTCATTCTGATATTAACCGGACTTTCCGGAGAACCGTGCTTCGTCGGATAGTCATGTGTCAAACAATTAAACTCACCGCTCTCCTTTTCACAAATGTATCGGTTGGTAATAGAACAGTTCCTGTCGATCCATTGGAACGTTTCTGCTGCTCTCAATAAGTAACAGATCCCCCTTTCATCAACAGCAGAGGAACTCGTATCTCCTACGTTTTCATAGGACAGGCCTGAGCCATCTAGCCAGGCCAATCGGGTCAGACCTATCCAATAACTATCCATGTCGTCGTGGTTATCGCCATCGTTGCTTTCGTTTTCACCGTCGTAATCACCATTGTCACTGTCATCAGCACCGTTGTCATTTCTGTCATCGCTATCGTCGCTATCGTCGCTGTCGTCGCTGCCACCACCACTATCGTCATCGCTGTCGTCGCTGTTATCACTATCGTCGCTGCCACCACCACTATCGTCATCGCTATCATTGCTGTCATCACTATCGTCACTTTTGTCGCTGCTACCATCACTATCGCCATCGCTATCGTCGCTGTCAACACTATCGCCACTGTCGTCGCTGCCACCACCACTATCGTCACTGTCGTCGCTGCCACCACCACTATCGTCATCGCTATAGTTGCTGCCACCACCACTATCGTCACTGTCGTCGCTGCCACCACCACTATCGTCACTGTCGTCGCTGCCACCACCACTATCGTCGCTGTCGTCGCTGCCACCACCACTATCGTCATCGCTGTCATCACTATCGTCACTGTCGTCGCTGCCACCACCACTATCGTCACTGTCGTCGCTGCCACCACCACTATCGTCATCGCTATCGTCGCTGCCACCACCACTATCGTCATCGCCATCGTCGCTGTCATCAGCACCATCGTTAAGGTCTACGTTGCTGCCATCGGCATCGGCGCCGTCTCCTCTCGGCAGGTTGTCGGCTAAGAAGATTTGTTCTTGCTGAGATCCTATGTAGACAAGGTGCATTCCAAGATGTTCGCAGGATGCTTTGGACGAGTAGAAGTCCATCTTGCTGTAGGAGAAGTGATAGCAGGAGCCACCGTGATCAATGTAACCTGGATGATCACAAGCTGTAAGGGAATGTATACGAAGAAAACACGGTTTTGATAGGATTGATGGTGGGACGCGAGGAATGAGGGGGTTGAGCAGGGTGGAGAGATAACAAAAATAAAAAAAGAGAGAGATCCGCCCGCACACCGCATGTCATCTTTAGTTTATCTCTGTGATGGGCTTCATAGAAGAGAAGAAGAAGAAGAAGAAGAAGAGAGATCAATTATCAATCAATTATTGGAATCAAGAAAATTGCTTACAATAATTGTGATTGGAAGAAAAACGCAGTGAATGTTTAATCTTCTTATACATAAATAAGCTCGGCAACTTTATTAAAGGTAATACAAAGTTTTGGGAAATTTTGAAAATTGGGTGGATAGTGATTATTTCCCATTTTGATATATTTGGATGCCCCTGTGGATGAATTATAAGCACTAGAAAATTTAGCCCCTAAAACATTTCTGCTTTCGAGAAAGATTAAATATAAAAATTTACCGGTGCTCCCGGTACATTTTGATAAATTTCAAATAGCGCCTACGGCCGTACAATGGTAGCTGCGACAATGAAAATCTCAGAATGTGTATTTGTGATATATAATTTCCAAACGAGAATAGCTAATCCCCGAGCTAATCGGTCGATTTTAGTCAAGAAACATTGTTTTCTAGCTTAATTGATATTTTGACCTTGAGAGGGAGCTATACAACATAAAGAGTTTATTGTTTACAGTTTCATAACTTTGGACTCGATTTCAACCGCGACAACGATCACTGAATATTGTAGGATCGCATATGCTTCCAATCAGATGTTCATTTGAACCAAATTCATGACCCAATACCAAAACTTTGTATTACCTTTAATAATTCTTCAAACTCACCGCCTTCTTGTTCACAAATGTAATGTTTCGTGGCCGAACAAGTATCATCCAACCATCTGGACGAGGACGACGGTACTATTGCGAAACAAACCTCACCCTGATCAAATGCCAAAGAAGTAGGGCTGAGGTTGTCGTAGGTCAGTCGTGAACCGTCAAGCCAGGCGACGCTGGTTAGACCTATCCAAGTATCCTCGATCGCCTTGCCGTCGAGGAATTCGACAAGGAACCGTTGTTCTTCCTCGGATCCAATGTAGACCAGGTGCATACCAAGACTCTCGCAGGTGGACATTGACTCATAGAAGTTGGACCCACTTTGTGAAAGATAGTAGCAGGACCCATCGAACTCCATTTGATTGCTATCACACGCTGCAAGACAGGGAGAAAATAAGAAAGAGAGAGAGAGAGAGAGAGAGAGAGAATTTGGTCTAGTGGTCAGCTTTATAGTCGCATCTTTCGGATAGGTTGGAATTCGCTGGAGGTAAGGGCATCGAATGGTAGTAATAACTTATGATTTTTTAATTGACACCAATTGTAATAAGGAACATTTTAATGAACAATCGGACATTCTCTTCGGGAAATGAGTGAAAATTCAGGGTCAACATAGAACACCGACAATACCGACAATATTAGTACTTAATTAGGTCCTAATTTACAAAGTAGCAGCAGAACAAACACTAACAGTAACACTCTCGCCGTATGTGAAATCATCATTACAAAGGGTCATTCAGGCAGTTGGAACAACACTCTTCCTGATCAGACACTGCCAGAAGCCAAGAGAGAGAGCACTGTTTTTCCCGAAGAGGAATTAGTTTTTCCGAATGTTCGTAATTCCGAAGTTTATGGTTCCGATACCTAACTTCACATTCAAGAGGGCTCATAATTCCGAAGTAAGTTGTTCTGAAAATAGAAATAAGGTACGGAATTTGAAAAGGAAATAGGGTTTATAATACCTAAGGTTCGAATCCCGAAAATGATAGGCCCTATAGAGTTCACTACATCTTCGGAATTATGAACCTTCGGATTTATGAATCTTCGGAAAAACGAACCTTACGGAATTATAAACCTTCGGGGACATGACATGTAAACGGTAAAGATTAACTTTATATCGCGGGAAGGGGTTGAATACTTACCCCTGCAAAAATCCGGTCGGATAATCAGTAAGAAGAGACGGCTAAGTACTAAAACAACCCAGAGAAAAGATGATTCCATCTGCCGATAAACAAAACAACAACAACAAAGTAAGAAAGTACAAGCAACCAAAAAGAAAAAAAGAAACGCGTTGAGAGCTTTTTATAAAACGTAATTGTTGTATTAAAAAAAGGTAACACATTATATTCCTTTTAGTGTACTAACCCTCTAACATGCAAACAATCCTGAACAATTCTCAAACCACAAAGATATTTATGGTTTTCTTCGAAGGCGACACTGTGCAACACCCTCGAACAATAAATTCTCCCAATCAATTTTTGAAATGTCCCAACCGTTTTTCCATGAAAATAAGACATAAAAAACAGGTTTTTTAAAATCTTTCAACATTCAAATGTTAGGAATGGTATAGAGCAGGCCTTCTCAACTAGTTTATTAGAAGTGCCAAATTTTTTTTATATTGAAGTTGAAGTGCCAACCTGTATGGCGCGCGGCTGTTCCAAAAAATTAATAAAAAATTAAATAAAAATTAAAAATTAAAAATCAAAGAAAGAAAAAATTTAAAAAACTATATTTTAAAATTTTAAAACTCAGCAAAATCAAAAAGTTGCAGTTGAAGTTGAGCCCAAAATGTAAGCAAGCCATTTTGGTTGTTTGATTTTCACTGGATTTTGACATTTTCCGTGTTTATTGCACCAACATAACTACATATAAATTTACTTCCAGTGTAAATTTTATCAAGGAATTGTACTAATTATTTCACATCAATATGAAATTATGATTGATGTTTTATGGAATAAAAAGATGTTAAAAATGCCACATCTGGGCCCTAAAAAAGCTCTAAAATCAACTAGCTTCCGGGGGCTTTGCCCCCTGGACCCCACGCGGTATCGGCTCGGTCGCTACGCTCCCTCGCAACACAGTCACCAACCATACAGGTTGGCACTTCAACTTCAATATAAAAAAAATTTGGCACTTCTAATAAACTAGTTGAGAAGGCCTGATATAGATTGCTTTCAGTCTGGGCGGAAAAATCTATAAATGCTATTTCTATATAATTATATATATATAAACATATCAAGAGAATAAAACATACCTCTGCGATTTGCAGCCGTCACCGCAATATTAGAATAATAATTTCGCAGTCCCTCACCTGGTTGTTTATCATCAGTTCAAATGAAATCTCAACTTCTCTCATCCCGAGTCTCATTCAGTGTAACGTTGAACATTTGATTGGCTGTTTCATAGACCTATGTCCTGATCCAATGTCCTTTGATGCATGGGTTTATACATAATCATTTGTTGAAACGATATATTGGAGCTAAAACGTCCAACATGATTGAGCTCATTGGGTTCATTTGGATCCAATTACTGTCTTATCTAAAACAGAATCCGCCAATGTGTGTTTGCTTTAGTGCATTGAACACAAATTATCGTGGTAAAGTCGTTGAGCGATTTGATTCATGGTGATATAGCCAAGTATAGCCAACCAATTACAATGCGGTCCCTCGGGTAAACTCATGGCTGAAAGACAGATACTGTTTTCACACTGGCAATATTTTGCTTAACCCCGTACTATAGGTGGGGTTAAGGGGGGGTCTTAGCCCCACCTATAGTACGGGGTTAAGCCTATTCCACTTTCTGTTCAGACTGGCTTTTACCAAAGTGGGCTAAAGTTGGCTAACCCCACCTATAGTACGGGGTTAACTAACCCTGCAAAATAGCAGGGCTAACTCCGCAATTGTGGTGCTAACTCCTGCTAACCCCGCAATTGCGGTGCCAAGCAAATGAATGAGAACAGAAACGAAAAATAGTCTGGTACTACGCAATGGAGCGTATCGCAGCTGGCCAGATGCGAAGTATGTCCAATCATAACATTCATGATATCCGGGGTTAACGAATTGCAGTGAGAACAGCGTGAATTTTCTTATTCCGGAATAGGCGCTAGTACGGGACTAAAAACAGCGTGTGTGAAAAGCCAAACAAAATAGTCCGGGGTTAAGCAAAACCAGTGTGAAAAGAGTATCACCACCTCAGTCTGACATCTCGGTGTTTTCATGGATATTATGGTGGAAGGCGCTTATACCTTAGCCACACCAACAAGACCTACGCAAAAACGGGAAACAGAGAGGAACTTGGAAAAACAAGTACATTACACCGAATGGCCAATGAAAGTCTGGTTTCAACAAATTATCTTTTTTTCAGGTCCCAGACTCTCGAAGAATTAAAATGATTCAAATGAAATAAACCCTTCACTCCCTACATTCACTCATAAAGGGTATAATTTGTGTACCATACAATTTGTAGCACATACAATCTTGATTGAATTGAATTAAATTAGTGTGGAGCTAGTTTGGCGGTGGGACTGAGGTATTATTGACGTCGCTGTTTTGTAATATAAGGACCTGGTGTTAATGACCCTCAGGTGAGGCGTACTTCGATGGTTCAATTAATGTTTGAACGATAGAAAGAGAGGGATAGAGAAACCTATTAGCAATCAATCATGGAAGAAAATCCCCTTTTGAGCAGATAATGTAATATCGAAAGTGCTGATGTATAATAGTGCTCCTACTTTTGCAAACCTTAGTTTGAAATTAAACAATATATTTGTAATGGTATTCATTATGCTGTTCTCCACTGACGTATCGAGGAGGGGGTTGAGGGGTTGAGGGGCAAAATTGTACCTCTTGTTGCCATTGTTGCATGCATCATGTTTGGACACTGTTCAATTCCGTCAAACCATGCAGCATGCCTCCTTTTCCAAATGCACATGAATAGGAGTTTCTTGGTGATGTCTGTTTCCCCATTTCTCCCCAACTCCTCATTGCCCCTGCAGAGGATGGTCAGAAAAAAGGAGGGTTACGAGTCTTGAAATTACGACAAACATAGTGGAGTAAAATCTGATATTCTCTTTTAGAATAATATGTTACAAGGTGCAACGTGACATGACATGCATACGGAAATAGGCGATCGTGGTAAGGTGGTGAAGGAGGGGAGGGGGGGGGGGGGGGGGGGTGGGGGGTCCTTCCATGTTAAGGAAATGTGGATATTCGAAAAGAAGAATATTATTACTGAAAAAATGCACATACCACCTTTATCATAAAAGAAACACGTGTCTGTCATGTCCGTCTACAGGTTAGAGTGAGAATAGTGTTATTTTTAGTATTTCGTTGAATGATAAGAAGATCACCCCAATTATTGTGTCTCACGGTCTACGCCATTCTGTGATGAATATCATATTTAGGAAGGGGGCGCATCCTTCTGCCCTTTTGAAATTCAATTACCCTTTATTGTGCCATTGTTCAGATTATTATGCCCCTTAAAATAATTGAGATCTGGATAGGCCTCTACTGATTCAAGGATGATTTGATATAAGGGTAATTTTCATTTCATAGTGATCGATGGTTGCCTGTGCGAACGTGCGTAGGGGCGGTTTTAAAACATTTGGGGAGGAGGGCTTTAGATTATTGTGGGCTTGGGGTGGCTGTAATGATCACCGGATTACCATGGAACGCTTTCTGATATAATATTCCTCATTTTGATAATTGCATACTGATTCCATCCCTATATCACATCCACCCCCTCCCCAACCCCCCCCCCCCCCCTCTCTCTCTCTCTCTCTCTCTCTCTCTCACTTTCTTTTTCTCTCCTTTTCTTTCTCTCTATTTCTCTCTCTCCTCTTTCTTCTCACTCATGGCGATAGGGGCATAATGGTCAAATTATACAACGACCTGATAGCTAACTGTGCTGTGGACAAATCACGATTCGATCTGTCAAAGACCAAGCTCTTCCTACCAGTGTCAATGTTCGAATGCTGATTGATCTTGATGTCGTAATAAGCGATGTCATTCAAGTTCTCTAAATTTACATTAAATTATATGTGACAGTTTGTGTCGTCCATTGTTTATAAAGTCAAATGAATCCCCACTAGCAATTCTTCACTGTTATTTCGATGCATTTTTTTAAAGTCAAAATAATCTCTTAGAGGAAAATGTGGTATAGTATCACGAAAAGGCGACTTCCTAACAAATACAAAGCTCAATAATAACATTGCAAAGTTCCAAATATAATTATATATAATTTGTTTGTTTTTCGTTTTGCAATTAACCTAGGCAACATGTGATCGTATTTTGTTCAGTGAAACTGATAAGTAAACGTAGCGTAAAGAGTAACGAAAACTTAATTTTAAGAATGAATGTCAGAATCAATAGTGAGCTAAAGTTGCTTTCTTCTCGGAGTGGCAAGATAAAGCCGGACAGGTGAAACAAATGATACTCCTTTGCCATCACCGCCTAATGAGGAATATTTCCCCACATAAAACATTTGAAGAAGAGTGCAAATCAAGTAAACTTTGATTTAAACAGATCTAAAGTAAAGGAAAATATAACTGACGTTATATCATTGAAAATTTGAAATTGAGTCAGAAACAGCCTTGTTAATGATGCCATCTCAAGTGTTTTAAGCATATTGCCGAAAACCTCGAAAAGCTGACATAAGTTTGTTTACGTTTTAAGACGGACACACCCCCTTCCTTACCTCAGCTAAGAGCTAAACGGGTATTCCCCGAATCTTTGCCGCTTCATGTGTGCATGTCACCAGGGCTAGCGCGCGAGCTACAACTTAGCACGTACGAACACACCATGCAGACAGCACACACAGTTTGTAATGTCGATGTCGTTGTTGTGATGTTGTTACCGGCCCCCTCGCTTGATATCAAATCAATTTACATTCGACACAAATTTGATGTGGTGAATGTTTTTTTTTTTTTTAAATCTACGGCATCAGATTACGACGGCATGTTTTCGTGAGGTATGTATCATTATCAAGCTGTAAGTACTTCTGAAATCTGTTTGTGAGTGATTTCCAAATCGAAGCGTTCAGCACAGCGCGCGTGATCAGCAGTGCAGTCATGATCATGGCAGTAGGCCTACGAACGTGTGATGCATGTGAGGCATGGTCTGTTGTTTTTAAGTGAGTGTGTGTGATTAGTAATTATGACTGCATGCAGCTTAAGATAACTTGGCTGTGTCATTCCATTGACTAAAATAACAGGAGAATATTCAAGTTCAATCTGAAAGTCATCGAAAATGTCATATTCACAAAAGGTTGGGGGTTATGTTTGTGAAATAAACCTTGTCATCTACAAATGGCCTGGTCCAACTTACTCAACAGTTTGAGAAAACCCTACAACAAATCTCTGAAAGGTCGCGATTACCCAAGAGAAAGGCCTACATGTACAAAAGCAGCCAGGAATGAGACAGTTTTCATCTAGAAAACCCAAGATATATTATTTCAGGCAGATTTGATCTTATATCTTCCTGAATGTACCTGTCATTGCACTATTGTCATACACTTTGTATCTTCTTCTCTCTCTCCTAGGTATTGTCCAGGGTAGATAAGGAACTGAAGACGGAGGACAATTAAAAGCTTGGTTCTATTTTGCTTTCTAAGACTGTCATACTGGAAACATGGAGGGCAACAAAGATGCCATCAAATCAACAGAGATAAAAACAGACACAGATTCATGCAAAGAAGTGGATTCTCCAAGCGAGGCTTCGTCGAGCGGAATATCTTCCCAGGAAGAGCCACTCGACGCTATTCCCAAACCGTCCCCAGAGGATGACCACGATGATGAAATATACCAATCACGGCTGCAGCAAGGTTTGATGACCTTCTCAGAGGGTTCAGTGGAGTCTTCTAGCAACCCTACAGATACAGAATCCCCTGGGAAAGGGGGCGGGGGTCAAGGAGGAAGCAAGGAAGGGGGAAAGATCGGTGATGATGTAGGGGATGGAGCTGGGTTTGGGGGCGCTATGAGCAGCTCGGGATCGGAGGATAGCAGTCTAACTAGTCTTGCGGAGGAGCAGCTCAAGAAGCCACTCCCTGAGGTGCTGAACGATGTAGCCAAGTTTGCCTATTCATCACTCGTTGCTGTATGCCTTCCTAACCTGTTTGAGAATCAGTGGAACAAGTAAGTTGAAATTATCAGCTGAGAGACGAATGGATATTGACTTTTATTTTTCGTACAGGGGTCATGCTCCGTTAGCTCTTAGAAGAGAAAGTTTTTTTTTTTTTTTTGGCCGTGTGAAAAGGACTGCGAGGTGATTTAACTGAAGGCGCCGGTTTGTGCTTGTGAACTAGTCACAAATAATAGTAACAATGTCGTTTTTAGAATAATGTGTAAGATCATTTATGTAAATTAAAAACAGTAGAGGATCTAGGATAGAACCTTGTGGTACACCATGTGTTAAACTTGGATGAATATATATTTGAGATCTATTACAAAGATTACTTTCAAACCAAGATGACAGACAAATTGGAGTGTTGTTCTAGTTTCCAAGTAAGTCATCACACTGATTACTGAACTGGGAGACATTGCCAGGCTTAGTGCCAGGTGGAGGGGCATAAATCGAAACTTAAAAAAAAAAAAAAAAATTATATAAAAAAAAAAAAAAAAAAAAAAAAAAACGGGAAAACAAAACCGTCCAATTGAAAACGGAATCCGCCATGGGCGGTCAGATACCGGACGGTTAAACGTTTGACTACAGCACTAGTAAAGATTCTATTCATAGGCTTCACCCATCTAAGGCCTTGGTCGTGAAGGTCCAATCCACATGAAGATCGGACAGCAAAATTCTTTAAGAGTACCACTGCATATATGTTTTTTGACAGAAGGTTATTCATTTATTGTTTCATTTTTCAAAGATACATGTAAATATATGGGTCCTGCACATGGCTCAGGACTCAGGTATAAATATTATTTGAAAACTCCTAAAGGCTGGTTAACATGTACAGTATGTATGCCATAGTCAACCGCTATAGTTTACGTACATGTATACTACCGAAATGGGGATGAAAAGCTAGATATCTAGGCAATAGAGGTTCAATGCGTACTTATCTGTTTGTTAGAAGAGAGCAGCACACCCAAGCAGCACACCCAAGCAAGATCCCTTCAGGTGGGAAACCGAAGCAGTTTACTATGCCATATGTGAACATAACTTACATGAAACATGGATATCTGAAAAGGGCTCCCTCATTTAAAGCCTGTCTGCATTAATTTGGCCAGAGTGATTAGACCTCCCTGCAAGGTCGCTGGCAGGTGGTTATCTCATCAAAGCAGCACTCAATTAACATAAGAGAAAGGGGATCATGGGGTACCAACAGGCACCGATTAGGCATTGTTTGCTATATAAAGGGCGCAAGTAGCTATAATAAGTAGTGCAGTGGGGCTTTAAAGATTTTGCTTAGTAATTGATATACACAGTACATGTGTGTAGATTCTTATGTCAAATCTTCTAACTTCATTTTCATTTTGACATTTCTCAGACAGTGGAACTTGAAGACGGTGAAGTCTCTGAGTAAATACCTGAAGCTTCCTAAGCAGTCAGTGGAGACCCTAAGTATCATGGTTGAGGATCCTAACCATCACGACCTCGCTAATGCAGATGTCTTCACAGAAGTGCTTCTAGAGGAACCTTCCCTCATCAAGCCAGAGATTATTCCAAAGGTATACCAACTTTTCTTTAAATTGTAGAGGTGTCTAAGTGTCATTCAGGCCTGATAATTACCCGATTTAAATCAGTTTCCCAATTATTTTTTATTCCCTGATTTTGATTTTTTTTTTCCCCCGATTTTACTCACATTTTCCCTATTTTTCCCCAATTTTCTTACTCAAAAAGGGGAATGTTGTTAGATGCCATTTTTTTTACGCGAATTTTTAAAATATTTTTTACTCAAGGGGTGGGGGGTGGTTGAGGTGGTGCTCACTATCACCCCTGGTCATTGTTAAAGGCTTGTTTACATGTATGACACATTTTTACTGCAGGGATTTTTTTTTTAAAGGTGGACCCCACCCTGATATTAAGTTAGTTTTAATAGAAGCAAACAAAATGAGAGAAACAGATCAGTGAAAGTTTGAGCAAAAACCTATTAAAAATAAGAAAGATATAAATATTTGATGGTACGATCAATCAAACACAAATTAGCAACCCTGTGAGGTATATTTTATTTCTCTCATGAACATATTCAATCATACATTCACCATAAACATTATAGCAAATATGTTTTTACACAACCCCTGTATTGATAATCATGTTGTTTTAACATTTTCTTTTCAGGACATGATCACCCAGGCATTGAGTGATGGAACATATGATGCTAGAATGCGAGTTCTCGTGAGGGAGATATCAAAACGCCTTAATGTTAGCTGGAAGATAATCAGAGCATTTGAAAAGGGAATCATTGATGTTTATGAACAAGAAGAACATGAGCTGACTGAGTAAGTCTATTCTTTCTTATTTTTCATTTCATTTTTCATTGTCTTAGCTGTTTAGAGGATCCTGGGGTAATTTGCCACTCTGTGTATTATTTGGTACATTAGGTAGCATGGTGAAATTTAGTGGTACTTGTAAAATGAATTTACTTGCATCAGCTTCCAGCTGTATTGTTGAATATTTGAATAAAAGATTATCAAATCAAATCAAATCAAAATGTGTGGAACGCAAACAGCATAATAGTTGCTGATGTTTGTTGATTATCTTTTTACTTATCTGAATTAAAATTTAGCTAACATTAAGCCTCATCGAGATATGCATTTACCAGCACCTATAAAGATTTAGATCTACCTCTGTGTGAGAAAATTATGAGTTCCAACAAATATGAATTTTGCGTCCTGTTTGTGTCTTTTTGTACCTCTACAGTTCGCTAAGCTGCCTTTAATAGTAGCCTACATGTATTTTGTGCCTATGTTTTTTGTTTAAATTAAGGATACTGGTTCATTTCTTTGTGTATTACCCATGGAATTACAGACCCCTTGGATATCAAGCTCCAAACAAATTAGACTGGAGCCTATGAAAAATGTACCTTCAACAGAAATCAAGTCAGATTCAGTTGGCGAATGCTTTAAGCGGGACTGCACTACTTGTAGCTACTTGCGCCCTTTATATAGCAAACGTCAATACCTAAGCGGTACCCGTTGGTCCCCCATGATCCCCTTTTTCTTATGTTAAGTGAGAGCTGATTTGATGAGATAACCACCTGTCAGTGACCATGCAGGGAGGTCTAATCCCTCCTAGCCATATCAGTGCAGACAGGCTTTAAGATTTGATCATCATTATTGTTTCTTGCTCTTTAAATTTTCCAGAGAAGAGAAGAGAGAAAGAGACAAGAAAGCAAAGTTCAGGAAGGCTAGACGTTACGTCTTGATAGGAGCAGCTACAATAGGAGGAGGAGCTATAATAGGTGGGTTGAAACAAGATACAGTCAAACCTGCTTTAGTGACCACCTGTCTACAAAGACCATATTTTTTGTTTTCCTTGAAAATGGTTTCTCATTGAAACATGAACTAAAGTAACCTGTACATAAAGACCACCTGCCTACAAGGACCACTTTTCTCATCTCCCTTGGGTGGTCTTTATAGACAGGTTTCACTGTACAATGTGCCTAGAAGGGGGCAAACACAATTAATATTATACAGTAGGCTTGCAGTTGCACCATGTGAGAGTGCAACTGCAATCCTACTGTATATCTACATCACCATGCAAGTGGATACTTATAAGCAGCATAATCAATCTTGGGTCACTATTTCTGGGCCTTTTTGTTTGTATGATGAAGCAATCTCTGTCAACAATTTGACAGAGTTTGATTCGTGTTGTGGATGCTGTTAAATGATGTTTAAAACTTAGAGTGCATTTTTTATTAAAAAATATACCTGTGCTTCTGTTGGCCACACAGCTACTTGTGTAATTTTGCCAGGTAAAGGAATTATACGTTTGGCAGGTGAAAACTTTAATTTACATGCTCACTTGCCCACTATCCAAAGTCACTTGGAGATTAGAGATATCTGTTTTGTTTGTAAACCTGTATAAATGGATTCAAAATGATTTTGGATGAAATGTTACTACATGTAGCTGGGTGTAAATGGGGGGGGGGGGGTGTAGGGGGATAGAGTCCAATCATCTTTTTTCATATTCGATATCTCTCTCCCTTCCTACCTCTCTCCTTTAACCCTTACTGTACTGGGGGGGGGGGCTGGGAGGCCCCCCCCTCGACATTTTCGGAGATCACGCCGCAACCGCTTGGAATTTTGAATTGTCGTTTTATGACTTTTTTCCCTCAAGTCTTGCGCACATTTTGATACCATTTTCGTCAAAATCGGATATACCTGTAAGGTGTTACATAACAATTAGTATGCGCATGTCATCAAAAAAGTGCTATAATTGCATATATTCATGTACAAGCAGAAATGTGAAGATATGAAGTGATATCAAATTGCTTTTATATGTTTCTCAGAGTAACTTGGTGTATTCCAGAACAAAAGAATACATTAGAAATAAAACAATAGATATAATAAGAAATAAAAAACAATAAAATAACTATTTTGTGTTAAAAAAGAGTTTCATATGAATAATGAGTTTCAACATTCAAAAAGTGGAGTCTGACAATTTTTGTAATGATTCTAGTTCCCTAAATATAGTTCCAGATTTGATATTCATGAATGCGTAATTTGCATAATCATAATTTATGCAAATTAACCTACATGTATACATTTTAAAATATCATAAAAATAATGAAACCTCATGAATTTGAGATAAAGGAAACATTTATTCAATACATTTTCAAGATTCTTCACAAGTCTACGGACAAATATGTAGAGTTTTCTGTAAAATGCATACAATTAGCATTTTGCATAATTAATTAGGCTATAACGACAAAAATTTGCATATTAGGAAAAAAATAATTATACCATCTTGTTCCTTACGTAAATATCTACAAATATGCAAATTTTCATGTTCATCGGACATTCGACGGCCGAGATCATAGGGGGGGGGGGGGCCTCCCAGGCCCCCCCCCCCCTACCCCACCCCCCAGTCAGAGGGTGCTCAAAATAACCCAGTACAGTAAGGGTTAAACTAAAGAGGGGGTATGTACTTCCAATTAGCTATACATTGTATATCATTAAAGAAAAAAAACTTGAACTAAACAGATTCATTCCTCTGTACTTTCATTGATTTCATTTTGTCTTTATTTCATCAACCCATCCTGATTGACAGGCCTAACAGGAGGGCTCGCAGCTCCTCTGATAGCAACAGCGGGGGCAGCATTTCTGGGGACAAGTCTTAGCTTCTTCGGGACAGTAGCTGGGGCGGCAATCATCGGCTCGATTCTGGGTGCAGCTGGAGCAGGACTGTCGGGTAACAAGAGTTCCCTGTCTGTTTAGTTTTTGTGTATATAGGGAAGGGATAGGAGAAGTGAAATCAATCCATTAAGATATTGATTAATTAATTATTTTTTTTTTTTTCTTATTTTTTTATAAATTTATTTATTTGTTCATTTATTCATTTGATTTATTCATGTTTACTTCTACAATTTCCAGAGCCAAACATATAATAATAAATAATAATGGGTTATTGTATAGCGCTCATGTCAGTCAGATTTGACCCTCCTGGCGCTCCCGATTATGACACTGATAATGATTTGACATCGTTGGAACATGAATAACTCAAAACAACAACCAATGGCCCAAAACAAGCATTACTCACCTAGCTACAAGTTTGAACCAACAACATATTTTGTTTTTTCTCTTTCTTACATGTATTTATGAAAAGAAGTGATTTCCATCACTGAATTGCAGTTGATATTAATAATTCAAATCAGCTTGCTCTGAGAAAGGTGCATGTTTAGTTCATTGTAAATTTTCTCTATTCATGCACTCTTTGTCCCGCTATTTATTCTTTTTCAGGATACAAAATGAAGAAACGAGTTGGTGAGGTAGAAGAGTTTGAATTCACTGCTTTGGCAGAAGGAAGGGATCTTCATGTTACTGTTGCAGTCTCTGGTTGGCTGCAGAAAGACTGCCTAGGTTAGTGGGAACGAGAAGTGTTTCAAGTTTCAAGTTTTATTTGTTCCACAATTTACAAAAAATATACCGGTAGACATACATATAAAATAAAAATTATACAATACATATAGTATATATAACATGTCTCAATGATTCTCAATTTATATGATAGATCAAGAATGTGAGGAACATGAGGAATGTGAGGAACCTATTAAAAAGAAGTGCTTTTATATTTTAAAGACTGCCTAGGTTAGTGAGAATGAGAAGTGTTTAAAGACTTCCTAGGTTAGTGAGAATGATTAGAGTTTAAGGACCGCCTAGGTTAGTGTGAATGATTATAGTTTAAGGACCGCCTAGGTTAGTGTGAATGATTATAGTTTAAGGACTATAATTATGTTTATTATTCTTGATTCTTGAATTTTTATGCCTCCGTTACGAAGTAGCCGGAGGCATTATGTTTTCGGGTTGTCCGTCCGTCCGTCTGTACGTACGTACGTCCCGTTCTCGTGATCGCGTTATCTGAAGAACGGATTAATGGATTCCTGCCAAACTTTGGTCATGTATGTATCTTGCAGAGCCGATGAACTGATTAGATTTTGGGGGTCACGAGGTCAAAGGTCACAGGGCTCATTATGTATGCAAAAACAGCTTGTGATCGCGTTATCTCGAGAACCGATTGATGGATTCCTGCCAAACTTAGGTCATGTATGTTACTTGCAGAGCTGATGAACTGATTAGATTTTGGGGTCATGAGGTCAAGGTCAAAGGTCATGCGGCTCATTATGTATGCAAAAATAGCTTGTGATCGCATTATCAATAGAACAGATTGATGGATTCCTGCCAAACTTAGATCATTCATGTATCTTGCAGAGCCAATGAACTGAGTAGATTCTTGGTTCATAAGGTCAAAGGTCAAAGGTCATGGGCTCATTATGTATGCAAAAATAGCTTGTGAACGCATTCTCATTAGAACTGACGGATGGATTACTATTAACTCAGGACATCTTGCAGAGCCAATGAACTGAGTAGATTTTAGGGTCATGAGGTCAAAGATCAAAGGGTCATATATGTACGTGAGAAATTGCTTGTAATCACGATATTCTGAGAACCTGTTAATGGATTACAATTGAACTTGAATTTAAAAATATTTCTTCTGTTTTGGTTTGTAAAGTTGCTCTATGACGGAGGCATCATTTTCGACTGCGCGCAGTCAAAATTCCATCTAGTTAATCATACTTTTAGGGGAACAATTAACACTACCAGTGATATCATTTTGGGAAAATTTGCACCCACGGAACGGCACGCTCGTGTTACCAAGTTGATTTTATAGTTCGTAAGGGATTTCCTTAAGCAGCAGTTGAAGGCTGAGATGGCCTACAGAAGAATAAGCATTAAAATTCAGAAAAATCTAGGACAACTCCTCTTGACTATCACCTTCCTTCCAATTAATATCCTTGCCCAGCCCAGCTCAGGTGTGTGTCTATGGGAGATACCTTTGTTCTGGGCAATATAGTATTTGTCTTCAATTATCTTTGAGTAGAGAAGTAATGGTACATCTTTTCTCCCCTTTTTGCAGATAACTTCACCGTTCCTTGGCGTTGTGTAGCGACCTGTAACGAGATCTACTGCTTGAAATGGGAGTCTCAATACTTGATCAAACTAGGTGAATCGCTGGAGTATATTCTTGATACGGTCATGAGTATGGCAGCCAAGGAAGCCCTCAAATACACTGTTCTTGCAGGTAAGGACTAATAATAATATTCAGATCTTGTATAGCGCATATCACATTATATAAAGTCCCTATGCGCTTCCAAAGAGCTTTGGAAGTTATTACCATAGCTATAGCTCCGGCAGCCTTTATCAGCGCACAGTGCATTTCAAGGAATAATCCTTCCAGGTACCCATTTATCATTTCATGGAATAGGCCCTGCTTAAAGATAAGCTTGAGTTCTGGTAATGATAGAAAATAAATTCTCACAGAATCCAGCGAAACTTACACTGAATGTTCAAGATTACAAGTACTGAGCATAGAAAGATAAGGAAATCCGGGTAAGTATAGCCAAACACCATGTGCTTAACACAAGTCACTATGTACAAAAGCAGATCGAGTTGCATGTGGTTTTTATCTAAGATGATGTCCAGGAAGTTTTTGTATGGTTTATTTTATTTCACTGATCCCAACAACCAATAAATAATCCAGAATTAATCATGACAGAGGTTGGTTAAAGTAGTTTAGTTTTTGTTTCTCGTATATCCATATGTGTACTCCTCTTAATTTTGTTCACTGTTTATGTACATGTAAATATGTCAGTTTTTAATAATATGTGACCCGGCACCACAAAACCAACAAAAAGTCGCAACCAGCGATTCTCCGTAATCAGCTAAAATGTCAATTTAGGTGAAAAAAATAGATTTTTGTTTTTTTGCATTTTCTGAAAGAGTGGTCTTTTCTGTACCTAGTATCAAATTTTGGAAGTCTAAAACATAGTAGAAGATGTGTTTTAAACGGTTTTTCTAGACCAGTTTTTTTCGCACAGCCTTCGGTCTCTTCCAAAATTTGATCACTTTTCCCGAGCGAAATTATCGTAGTCCGGAAATGGTCGGTCGTTGCTAACGGGTCGTGCTACGCGGGCTGTGATTGGTCCGTTATAGCAATCAGTGCGGCGCGCCATTTTGTTTGTATCCGCTTTCACATCCGAGTTCCAGATTTGCGTTCGTCTTATATTCTCCGTTAACGACTTCGAGTAGCTTGATTGTACATCACATATCCAGAATTTGTTGATCAAGAGTAGACCTAAGAACATTATTATATTTTATACATTTGAGAGTGACAAGTTGCGAAAAATTTTACAACGTCGTTACAATGCCAGGTTTTGTACGTGAGCAGAGCCGTGGGATGGTACCGGGGTGCACCAACGCAGATGCCCGGGTAGCTCTGGCGGTCAACGAAGCGATGATGCGGGGGATCAGGCCAACCTTACAGCTTTGCTTACTGAACACTTCGGGCAAGACAACAGCGACGAGAGAATTCCTGATAATGTGGTTACAAATAATTGCCCAGATGTATACAAAACAAGATAGGTGACAAGCATGCAGTGTTATGTAAGGGGGAACAAAAAGACTCCGGGTCCACCATGAATAGGCATTGTCTAGTGCAGGTGTCTCGGCACTATGTTGCAGTTCACTTAATCTGTCCAATTACAACTCTATACATTTACAACATAATAACTTTTGAAAGACTTAAGTCCACACATTGAAACCTCAGAAACATAATGAACAGACTATGTCTGACCATCAGGCCAAATTTCAGCCTAATCTGAAAATCTCTTCATAGTGGTTGCTATGGCCTTTTGATTCACCCTTCTATTGATTTCCCTGTGGTTTGCTTGCTCTGCATGCTTGAATAGCCCCAAACTTTAAAGCTCTCTTTCTCACAATTTAATACCAGTAACCTCCCTCACTAGCTCTTTTCATTCACTAAATTGAAAGGGTTAGGAAGCCTCAATTTGGACAAGTAATATACCATTTTAATGAGGAGAACTTCTTCTTTCATAATCAGATGAAATCAGGAAAATAATTGTTTGCGACTTTTTGGTGGTTTTGTGGTGCCGGGTCACATATGTTCCTCTCTTATTCTTGTTCATTGTTTATATCTACCTGTAAATTTGTTATATGGACCTCTGCTCTTGCAGCTCAGTCTGGAATAAAGTCTTGAATTGAATTGAATAGCAATTTTCTCTTATGCAACCCATACCAGAGCTCAAGATTATGATTTATCTTTAACTTTTTTTTGTTTCATCTGCTGACAGGTTTGCTTGCAGCAATAGCCCTACCAGCAGCAGCCTACGCTGCCATTTCAAATTCAATTGACAATCCATGGAGCGTTGCTACTAGTAGGGCGAGTGCAGCTGGTAAGCAGCTTGCAGAGGTAAGAAACAAATACATTTATCTACAGTCAAACCTGTCTACAGCAACCGGCCGCCCAAGGGAAACAAAAAATGTGCTTGTTATAGACAGGTGGTCTTTGTAGACAGGTTCCTTTTATATGTTTCAATGACAAACCAGTTTCAAGGGAAACAAAAAATGCGCTTGTGATAGACAAGTGGTCTTTGTAGACAGGTGGTCACTAAAGCAGGTTTGACTGTATCTATCTCTGTCCCATAGCATGGTGGCAGTTGGGGCGACAATGTAATTGACCTTGATAGACATGTACGTTCTCCATAACTTTCTGTCTTCAGCTGATCTAGTTTGCTGCTGAAATGACATGCATGTCCAATGCTTGATGTTATCAGTCCATGTCCTAGTTGACCTGCCCCTCTTTCTTCTCCCATGAGTACCTCCTTTCAAGATGGTGTTTACCAAGCTATTCTTGCATCTAGTTACATACCCAAACCACTGCTATGGTCTTTTTTCCACAATTGAGATGAGGTGAACGTGTTCCTCTATATAACTCTACCTATCTCTCTCACTTTCTTGTTGGATGCATGTGTAGTGGATATGCAGATTAGCCTTCTCATCCAATTCATCTCATAAGCATTGATTCGCATTCAGTGTCCATGTTTCACATCCATATAGAAAGACTGATGTTACCAGTGCTCTCAACAGGCTCAATCTAGCTGTCATTGTAATATGTATGTCATTCCAAATTGGTTGTGCAAAATAAGAGGCTATAAAATACTGTAAAATGCATTATTTTTGGAAGAGTTTTCTTATTGCAAATTTTGAGAATTGTTACTGATTCTCAAATTAATCAACACTAAAAACTAAGGTGTTATTTAATGCAAGTGGGAACAGGTATTTTAAATTGCCTTTATAATTATTGCGAAAACAACTTGTAGTAGTGGCTGTGTCTCTGTCATTAGTAAAAATACATGTTCTTGTAAACAAAATGATTTGTGTACAGAGCACTAGTACCCCCTTTTACCCATAATTTTAATAATGGATGTTAATTCTTTAAAGGTAATGCAAGAACCATCGACCTCCAACACTGGCTTGCATATGTTCCAACTATGTAGGCAGGGTAAATGACAACATTTGACATCGTTATTAAAGATGGCTGCTTTTCTCTCTTGATTTAGGTCCTGTTGTCACGGCAACAAGGCAAACGGCCCGTGACCCTGGTTGGGTTCAGCATGGGAGCAAGGGTCATCTTCTTCTGTCTCAAGGAGCTCTCTCAACGCAAGGGCTGTGAAGGGATCGTACAGGACGTCTACCTCTTGGGGGCCCCGGTCACTTCGTCCGTTGCCCAGTGGAGGCCATTTGAGAAAGTTGTGGCTGGGCATATTGTGAATGGCTATTGCAGGTTAGTCTTCAAGAACAAAATTTTCTTTAAAACTTTGAAATTGGTACAATTAAATAGTGCAGGAGAATCAAGAAATCACTGATTTTTATACAATTTCTACTGGGATAATGGATCAAGGCAGAGATGTGTAATTTGTCCATCAAGGTCTTAGAGCAAGTTTCGCGTAGGAAATCTACTGGAATCTACTGGAGAATCATTTTAGCTGAAGCAATAGTTGTCTTACCATAACCACATAGTATTGACATGTTTGTTTGTTTGTTTTTGCTGCTGTTTAGGGGTGATTAGCTGTTACAGTTAATGTCAGTTTGCCTACAGGATCGACAGCATCCATGCAGGTCAATGTTATAGGATGAGAACCTATCCATACCCATCCGTGTAGGAAATCGACTACAGAGCCATTTTAGCTAGAGCAATATTTGTACAATTGTAATCATATAATTGACATGTTTATTTGTTTGTTTTTTTGTGTTGTTTAGGGGTGATTGGCTGTTACAGTTTGTCTACAGGACAGCATCCATGCAGGTCAATGATATTGCAGGATTGGAGCCTGTCCGATGGGACAATAGACGTATGATCAACGTGGATATTACAGAAGTGGTGAGTGAATCATGACATCTGGGCCCTGTTTCATAAAACCTGATATCAATAACAAGTTACAAGCTACTGTTATAAGCTACTGTTACAAGCTACTGTTATAAGCTACTGTTACAAGCTACTGTTATAAGCTACTGTTACAAGCTACTGGTATAAGCTACTGTTACAAGCTACTGGTATAAGCTACTGTTACAAGCTACTGTTATAAGCTACTGAAATCATGGCATCTGATTAGCTGAGAGCAAATTTGTCATAGAAATTTAGCATTTGTTATTGATAACTAGTTTTATGAAGCAGGGCCCTGGTCCTGTTGATTGTATCTTCTCAACATTATTGATCATATATGTCTTCCAGTCAGTTATATCTTTAAAACTACGTTGTAATAGTACATCGAGGCCGCCATCGATTTCAAGCTTTACCGCTCATGATGGCGGTCTCCTGCGTTTTCTGTAATTTATCTTCTTTTTTCTTTTTTTCATTGAAATTATATTTGTGTTTGTATGCATCTTATTTAATGTACTTAAAAATGTATAATTATGTAAAATAAAGAAATATTTGTTACTTTATGTATATGATTATGTTCTATTTTGAAAATGCAGAAATAAAAACAAACAACAAACAACAAACAACAACATATCGAGGGTAATTCAGTGACACAAAGACGTAACTCCATATTTTGCCAAAATGAGTATTTGATATCAAAATGTTCAGAAAAATGTGGGCTTTCCAGGAAACACAAAGACTTAACTCCACCCAACACCCCATTGAAGTCAATGACTAGTGAAACATAGACTTAACTCCTTCAGGCCCAAGTGCTCAGTGACACATAAACCACTTTTTCTCAGAATGGCCAAAATGGAGCTAAGTCTTTGTGTCACTGACCCTTCGATATAACTTTAATACAAACAGAATAACAAAGATATTCTGGCACACGTACATGTAGGTCTTCAATCTAGAAAGGGAAGACACAATCCTAAGGGTCTACATTTAGGTACATTGTAGGTGTGGTTGGAACTGGGAAACCACTGTTCATGACTTGTGTAAATGCTTTCAAGCAATGGCTATATGGCTGGTGAATGAACAGTGAATGTAAACTTTCCCTCTTCATATCTGTCATTACGGTGGTACTTCCATAAATTTTTTACTGTGCCTTTAAGTATTATCTTTATTATTTTTCAGGGTGTAACAAGTATAGTTATTATACAGTGTGTCAACAAACAAAAAATCAGTGAACGAGGAGTAGAAGTATTTTTCATATCTCTATACATGATTCACAGGTCACTGGTCACTTGGACTACTCAAACAAAATATCCACCATCCTGGACTTTGTTGGTCTTGAAACCAAAGACGTCCCAAAATCTGGCAGCCTCTCTGATCTTACCAAGCCCAAAACCAAAGATAAGGCAACCAAAGAAGCTGAAGATGATGACCCCCTTGCTGTCAAGATTGATGCAAGTGATCTTCTCATACCAAAGAGCGCATCAGCGATGGACCTTGCCCTTTCTAAATTGAAGGGGTCAAAAGGTCAATCTTCCCAAGAGGTATGTGTACATGTATATCTTGTTTTACACCCTTTTGGAACTGGCCTATTTTTCCTTTTTCAAGGCCCCATTTCACAAAACGTGTCATCAGTGACAAATGACAGTTTTTGTTATAAGCTACTGAAAGCCTTGCTTCTGATTGGGTATCAGCAGATTTGTCACTGATTTTTGTCATTTGTTATTAAAAAAGGCTTTGTGCAAGGATCCCAGTAAGTACTTTTGTTTTCCTGAACTTAGCAGTATCTTTCTATTCAGTGGGCATGGTCTTTGTCATAACCACATGTCATTAATACTGCCTATGGGTCGGCCGTTAACACAAATTGAATTCTGAATTTGTCTCATTCCCATAGACTTTACACAGGGACCACCCGGCTCCCGTAGACAATGGATTAAGCTACAAGTAATAGAGTATAGGAAATGAAAAACTAAGTAAATCTATTCTTTCTCTGTCCTCAGCTGCAATAAGTATGAGTGCAGCAATTATTTGTAGCAATGACATGTGTACCAGTAGTTGTATTTACATACAATTTTCTGAACACATACTAAAATGTAAATACTAATATTGTTTTGTTAATCATTTCTAGATATGAAACATAAATGGAAGTCACCTGTTTACTCCACATGTACATATAGAATTCTCATATACATTTCTTGCTGAATTTCTGAATTTTTTAATTTATTATTTTTATCAAGGACACAGATTCAAGGCCCAAAACTCTTGCTGAGAATGTCTCCCACTCCCGATCCTTGGACAAAATTGCACCAAGCAGCGGGGCTCCCTCTGTTGGACCAGAGACCGTCGACAGGAGCCACAAAGATGATGTCAGTCACCCAGAGAAGCCAGTGTCAGCTGATGACTCCACCGTAGGAGCAGAAGGGGGAAGATCGACGGTAGGAGCAGAAAGGGGCAGATTGGATGAGAGATCGGAAGATGCGTGCAGGGAAGGTGATGGAAAGAAGGTTGGTGAGGAAAGCAAGGGAGGAACCGTGACCATGAGAGAGGGTGTAGAAATAGGACAGGACCCGTTGAGCGCCCTATCAGGTTGAATTCCAGTAGACATTTGAATCACTAAAGTGATATGTTAATAAATGCCTTGCTGAAAGGCTTATATGTAAGCTAGAGACTGTAACCATTCAACCAACAATCTGGTGATTTGTTCAAAAGGCTGATCATCTCATTTACCATGAAGCCGTACCTATATTAACTTGCCTTACATCTTGCGCCAAAGTTTTGTGTGGCTGTTATTTTATATGATGATGTCCGATTGTAGAAATTCTTCTTTCAAATCATGTCTTTCTAACGTGCATTGTACGTTCACAGGTACATGTATCGTACAAAGAGAAAAGGTATTCTTTTTTTGGAAATTAGTGATTTTTGGGTACATCTTCCTGTATGTCCAGTCATTATTATCATGCAATTCTTTTTTTTCTTTTTTTCTTTTTATTATTATTATTATTTTATTTTATTTTATTTTTATTTATTTTTTTTTTTTTTTTGGGGGGGGGGGGGCTGGGTTTTGAACATTTCTATTTTATGATAAAAAGCAATCTGCTTTTGAAATAGACGACGGCTAAAGCAATCATGCATGTGAATGTAAGTGCTTATTTTGACATGCTTCACTGTGTTAAACCAGACCAAATGTGCAGCTGAGTTTGTTAAAAGAGATTTTTTACATCTCATAACTGTAGATATATGTACCGGTACATGTTTAAGTGGTTTGCTGAAAACTGACTTCAAGCCAAAGCCAAACACAACTCTTGATTTCATTGTCACGATGTAGTCTTTTTTACAATACATTATTTTCATTGAATATTAACTTTTGTAAATAATATATATGTACCTACATGTAGTTTGTACATGTATATTACTTTGTATTATATTGAAAAATGCAGAACTAAAATTAAACAAACAAACAAACAGTTTATGTATTGTGTTGAAATTTCCTGTCTCTACATATGGAGCTGATTTACTCGCAAACCAAGATATGTTGTTCATGCGATAAATTATTGACATGCCATCTTCATTTTCAGTTATTTGATCTTTTTACGATCTGCTTTTGGAAGAATTTGCAAAAGCATTTGATGTGAACTTTATAAATTGTACAATTTTAATGATCATGGATCTCAATAGGTACATGATTATAAGAATATAAATTTAAACGGATTTCAGGCTTCCCTTAGAGGAGGAAAAGCTACATCAGCTCAGATTTGCTATAATATCAGACCAGTACTGCAATTGTCTACGATTTGAAGCTGATTCAGCTTTTATTTTGACGAGAGGGCTAGTATGCACCAAAATTCTGGTTACGAGTGTACATGTTACATACATGTACATGTACGTATATGTGGCACCTCGGTTGTCTTGCAACATATGGCTCTATTAATAACTTAATTTTGTTCACAATCCGTGTGTTGGTGCTGTAATGATTGAGGATTCATAACATTACAAATAGTTTAAAATTTTACACGACACATATATATATATATTTTTAACTTTTTATATTTCTGAGGCCTCTAAGGCCTCTGCAATAAAATTCCCTGCAATTTACACATTTAACCAACAAAAAAAAACAAAAAAAATCTAAACTAATTTAAAAAGTATACAAATAATTTAGTCTTCTTTATCATTTCATACTGTGCTGTAAATATAAAATGTTTATTTAAGTGATAAAACATGTAAGTAAGGTGCATTGGATTGTCGTGATCCTTTTCTTCCATATATTTTATTGGCTGAAGGTTCAGGTAATATTTACATTATGGAATTCATCAAAATTTGATTCGTTAGTTTAATTATTTGAGAATTTTAGGATATATGCCACATCTTACTTCCTTGGTTTTAAGTCTAGCATATGTCATGCTTTTCTTATGGTGTTCGTGAGATAAACATTTTTTTTCCTACACCAACAAAAAAATCATAAATTTGATTTACATTTATTTGTTGGTGATTTGTATAAAGAAAGAGAAATCTATTTTATTCATGCATACAGGAATATAATTTTATATTTTCTTTGAATACATGTATTATATCTTGATGAAATTAAATTATGGATATCTGTAAAAAAAAAAAATGTAGTCAAAATTTTGTTGTTTCTTATGCCATATTACAGATATATCAGTCATAAAGGTCGTTTATCATATGAGATTGCAAACTAAAAGTATCATGGCAGTTTTGTTTAAGGCAAGTAGGAACTGAAAAAGAAGAAGCTGTGTGCCACAAGGGTCCTTCACATACTTGATCATGTGTGTGCTAATAGATTATTGGAAGAGCAGTACTCGAGGTCAACCTGGCAGTACAGCAGGTGGATGACTGAAGCCTGCGTTGTGTGTTAACATGCATCTCCCCTTGTTTCATAGATGCAAACTATGTTAAGTGGAAAACACTCCGTCCCTCGGATAGGACGTTAAATGGAGGCCGCGTGTACTATTGGTATAAGGGTAGGGGAAACCCCGGTGTATTGGTCCACCTGCACACCCCAATCAGGCCGAGTATATACGGCATCTGCAAGAATCTTCAGTATTGAAGGAGGCAGATTATCTTGAAGAAGAAGAAGAGGAGGCTTTCTAATGCCCCAGAGGGAAGTGACCAAACTCACCAAATTGTCAAAGAATAAACAAACAGCACAGCAGAAAATAAGATGTCCTTTCCTCACAGTTTGTTCTGAGATGCATGTAAATCTTTTTTATCTACTGCTAGATGATATGTAATGTTAGAGCTAATAAAGAGCACAATTGACATAATCATTGCAATGTTACAAATTTAATACTGAAAATGACAGCATTTGCGTACAATATATTTTGATCTACTTGAATCATAGATCTGCTATAAATACATGAAGTGACACCATCGTAATAATTTCATTATTTCAGAATAATTCCTTCATCCCAACTTTTAAGTATAAGCATGGAATAATAGAGTTAAATATCAATGTCGAGTCTTTCTGTATAAAATACCCTGGTTATTTATTTTCATGCCCTCCACACAAAGTTGGAGCAATAAGCAATAAAAAATAAGAAAGTTATGAACTTTTTAAAGTTGTCATCAGTGAAACAAAAATTAGCAACACTGTAACTTGTCTTGCGAGCTCCTCTCCAATTTGTTCTGAGCAATCAATGTCTTAATTTCATTTACTTAGTTGATGAAGGAATAGATTTGTTTCATACAGGGATTGTACAAAAACATCTTTGTAATAAATATATTTAGGGTGAATGATAAACAAATTTCTTAAGGCAAAATATAGACTTTCAATTTTTTTTAGTACAGAGCAAATGGAGTTTATAACCCATGACAAATTACACTGTGCAGGGATGTGATTCCACCGCCGAAAAATCTCTCTCATCTGAACAATGTCCCTTTAAAGGAAACCAAAACCTTCATACTAATTTACTTTTATTGTAAAGTTTAAAAGATTTGAATAAAATCAGTGAAAATTTGAACAAAATCGGGCAAGGAATAAGAAAGTTAGAGCTTTTTGAAATGACTAGTCACTAGAGGGCGGTATTCAATTTGATGACATCATCTGTGAACAACTCTCCATGCCTTTTGTACATAAAAATTCTTTTTTTTTTTTTTCTTCGTATTTATTTGTGTTCTTGATCCGACTTCATAACATGTGAAGTAGAATATCATTTTGCATTCTATATCTTGCTTCCAGGGGATTACATTATCTCAATCACAAGAAAGAAGGAAAAACATGAAATTTAATGTACTAAAGGCATGGAGAGTTGTTCACAGATGATGTCATCAAATTGAATACCGCCCTCTAGTGACAAGTCATTTAAAAAAGCTCTTACTTCCTTATTCCTTGCCCGATTTTGTTCAAATTTTCACTGATATTTTTCAAATATCTTAAACTTTACATTAAAAGTAACTTAGTATGAAGGTTTTGGTTTCCTTTAAGCTAGATGGGGTAACAGTTATTTCTCACATTTAGAATTTAAATGCAAGGAAAACATGTCCTTTTACGTAAATATATTCTAAAGTTTTCTGCAGAAAGGGCTTGCTGCCTCCTTAACCCTATCTTAACTGGGCTATTTCAGACCAGGTTTTTACTGGGGGGGGGGTCAATTTGACCCCCCCCTAAGATCTTGGCCGTTTCACCGCCGATCGCCGCGAAAATTTGCATGCATGTCAAGTGAAGTGTAAAGAACACTATGGTAATTTCAAATTTTTGAAAAATTCACTCATTTGCATATTTATGGTAATTTATGCAAATAAGGTCATCAAATTCACATTTCTGCCCATAAATCATAGATTATTCATGTTTACGTATTCTTTTTCACTACATATATTCATTAGACCATTTGGAATAATAATATAACACAAAAAATTGAAAGAGCCAGGTTATTCCTTCTGTTATCTCTTGTTTTTAAAATTTCTTATGTATTTCATTGTTTTTTTAACTTATGTATTTTATTGTTTTTGTTGTTTTATTTCATTTATAACTACAATTCAACTATTTTTACCCCAAAACAAACATCTAAACTTTAAACAAGACTGAATAACCAATGTTTTATCTATTTTTAGGAAAAATGACTTTTACATATGTTTTGTACACAAATCACGAAAATGAGCGATTTTCGGGCTGACATGCAAAGACAAAAGGTCACGTGACCTTGTAACCGTAGGTCCGATTTTCGAAAAACTTGTTTTAAAAGATGCGTAAGACTCGAAAGTAAAAAGTCATGAAAGGAAAATTATATATCTCCCGCGGTTTCGGAGTAGTCGCAAAATTTCTACAGGGGGGGGTCAAATTGACCCCCCCCCCCCCAGTTAACATAGGGTTAACCCCTGCCAGGGGCATTGCCCCCAGAACCCTGTTTAATCTTCCTCCTTTTGGGGAATTTCTCTGTCTCATCCCTGACTGTGGAACAGGGAGATTATCCACGTGGCAAACAAAGAGATATGTCTGTTTACACTGGATAGTCTTCCTACATGAGCTCGGTACGGTGTACAAAAACTAGGAGTTCTTTTATCACATCCAAAAGGAATATTTACCTGTAACAGTTTCAATTTCTAGTGTTCAGACATCTTCCTCAGATGCAAATGGGCAGACTGAATTAAGCCGCCAATTTCCCAAACGCCAGTGGTAGTCATTCTGGCGGTTACTACAGTGTATATGTCAGACGACTGGTATGTGCCCCCGTCCTGGTTCATGTTGTAACAGGTAAATTTTCCTTTTGGATGTGATAGAACTCCAAAATCGTTATTACAACAGGCATCCTGATGAAACTCTTTCATAATCTAGGAATAGCAAGCTTTGCCAAGAAAATGCACTAAGCACAGAAACGGGTAATTAGTAGAATTAGGTAGTGTATGAGATAACATTTAAAGGGAAACATCAATGCTAAAATTCTTTTACAGTTACTGTACTGATTACATAAATTCTTCTTATTAAATATAGCACATGGGAGTAAATATATTGCACCTATATTATATATATACATGTATATATATATATATAATCAGGAAAAAACACGATAAAACTATAAACAAAACAAAACTAAACAAATGATTTAGAAAATCTTGTAAGCACAAACACACAATGATTGCAGTAGAGATGCTGGTGCAGACTTCACATACAAAATAGAATAACTAAACTTGATTATATTTCTTGAATATGTTTTGACCTCAGTGATATGCTATTTTCCATGGGCTATCAGACTACATGCAATTATAAGTACGGTATGTTTTTGTGCCATGAAAATGCTCTGATAAACCAACACCAGTTAATACATGTACATGTAGTCAACTCGATATAGGGCCCATTATATAAAGGGTTATAATTGTTCAAAATCAAATGTAAGTTCTATTCACCAGTTACAAGGAATAATACTTGAACATGTAGTCATCTACAATGTAGGGACCCATTATATAAAGAGTTATAATTGTTCAAAATCAAATGTAAGTTCTATTCACCAGTTACAAGGAATAATACTTGAACATGTAGTCATCTCAGTGTAGGGGCCCATTATATAAAGAGTTATAATTGTTCAAAATCAATTGTAAGTTCTATTCATTTGGATTGTGACTGGTTCAACCAATTCTTTACAACACTTTACAAGATAAGTTCTAGAAATCTCCTAAAATATCAATTGGATAATAGTGATAATGCTTGCAATATGTATGCACAATGAGGCCCAAATATGATTAGGTTCTTCCACACCTCTTCATTCTGTGTCCCTGTTTCATAACACTTGTTATCAATAACAAGTTACAATAACTGTTGAAATCGTGGCATTTGATTGGCTGAGAGCAAACTTTGCCATGATGTCTTTGAAAAATTTCAGGCAAGATACTTGCAAATGTTTGCAGAGATACTGTCATCTCCAAAATACTTGGTTTCAATTCACCCCTTGGAAACATCTTTGACATATAATGTATTCATTCCATCAAGAGGCAAAATATTGAAATAAAAAAATAAAAACAAAATGAAGAGAGAGAGAGAGAGACAGACAGAGAGACAGACAGACAAAGAGAGAGAGAGAAAGAACAAAAAGTTATACTTTCCTGTGATTATGAATCAGAAATGATATTGCATGTTTAATTTTTTAATAGATATATCGGTATCCATTACTTGTGTTTGTGAGCATTTAATGCATCATACAGGTTGGGCACCATAGTGTATTAAAACATGTAGGTCTGTGATTGATGCAATAAAGGGCCAGTAAGGCAACCACTTTGTATGAAAATGAAAGGCAACTTGTGGCATCTGGGCCCTGTTTCATCAATAGCAAGTTACGATAACTGTTACAAGCTACTGAAATCATGCCATTTGATTGGCTGAGAGCAAATTTGTCATAGAAATTCAGCATTTGTTATTGATAACAAGTTTTATGAAACATGGCCCTGGGGGGCGTTTCACAAAACTTGTCATCAGTGACAAATGACAGTTTTTGTTATAAGCTACTGAAATCTTTGCTTCTGATTGGTTATCAGCAGATTTGTCACTGATTTTTGTTATTTGCCATTGAAAAATGGCTTTGTGAAACAGGCCCTTGGTCTGGTCCTCCTCTCTTGCTCATCAAGTGAAGGGAGAGACAAAGTTTGCTTCGTTCGTGTTCTGGTCGGCCTGGGTCTTCCTCACTTTCCTTCGCACACACTTGGGGCAGGGTTTCATCTCTGTCTTGCACGCTCTGTGGTACACCGACTTGCATTTGTCACACTGCAATTGAGAGTTTTAAATAATAAAAGTTTATTAAAATAAAACAAAATAATAATAATTAAGAGACAATCGTATAATTAAAAGATAATACATGTATAAAACGATTTTTTGAAATAATACAAGGATAACAATTTTTTTGTTAACGACTAAAAGAGTAGATATAAAAAGGAAAAGGAAAATAACAAAAATAAGACAATTCTTGTCTTGGTAAGGTACATGTAGTCCATAATTTGCCTAATAATTAATTGCTTGAATGTAATAATGACTTTCTCGACAAATAATTAATTTAGCTCCAAAACTTTGGCAATATTTGAAAGATTCCAAACTATAATCACATGTTTATATCACATGCCAATATAGGATGCCAATATAAGACGCCAATTACTGAGCAGGGTACAAATTTCCAAAGGCACATTTCCTCTCAAACTAAAATCATACCAACAACCTATTTTTTTAAATTGTGTTTTGCTAGAATGTAGAAAAAACTGTTTGAAAGATTCCTTACAATAATCACATGTTTTATATCACATGCCAATATGGGATGCCAAGTACTGAGCAAGGGTACAAAGTTCCAAAGGCACATTTCCTGTCATACTAAAAGCATACCAATACCGGTAACCAATAATTTTTTTATTTTAATGAACAGGTAAATGTAACATAGGGACATTGAAACATTAACACACAAGGCAACATATGTTTGGTTGGTACAATTTAAAGCCTCCCATAGAGGTTTATATTGTTATCAGTGTTAAAAGTGTTAACTATTGTTAGTCACATTTGTTGAGTTGGTGAACGGGAGATTTTAAACATACCCACCAAAGTCATGGGTGAAACTTAGTTGTTTTTCTTTAATATCAAGCTGTTTTGAGTAATTGTGAGTAATGTGAGGTGAGATGGATAATACACCAAACATGTAGAACCCTCTCGTTGTAATATCAGTTTAAGAAATCTTAAGTTACCGGGCTTACAGTGTCCACATCAGGGGGGTATTTCACAAAGATCCTAAGTTGAACTTATCTCTAAGTTGGACTTAACAATTATGGAAAGCTGTTAGCATCTCTGAAAATATTTTTGTAAAAGTTATTTTACAAGGCAAAAAATGTTGATTCAAATCATTCATATTTCATGTTCTTGATGTGGAATTTATGAAAAATCTAAAATATTTGAATTTTTCACGTTTTATTTTTTAAATTTTAAGGCTGCAAATGGCTCTCCATAATGTGTAAGTCCAACTTAGAGTAAAGTTTGACTTAAGATCTTTGAGAAACACCCCCCTGGTGAACAACTGGACATCACCTTTCATAATAAAACAAAATAAAAAAACTGAGAGGAGACTGGAACCTACCTGAACAGTAAGATCTGTATCAAAGGGATAGATGATCTTGCTGTTCTCACAGATCTCGCAGATGAATCCTTTCTGACTACAGAGGGCGCACTGTTGAACGTGCTTGACGGCAAACACCACCACCTTCCTGAGAATGGGAGAGAGTGTTCCTGCCTGCACCTGGGTGAAGTCCTGTATGGTGAATAAGACAAAACAAATATATAAATGTACATGTACACAAAATAGAGAGGGCCATGGGTGGAAGCAAACCAGCAAATTATCATTGTCATCAGTATCATCTTAGAGTGTCGTGGCTGAGTGGTTTAAGGCATTTGACTGGAGATGCGAAGGTCGAGGGTTTGAATCCCGACATGGCACTAATTTTCTTTGGCAAGATATTAACCTGCACTTGCTACTCTCCACTAGTGTATTAAATGGGTGCCCGGTAGGATGCGACCGTCATTGTTGGTCAAACAGTTTTGAGTGACATAATGCCTGGCTGAAATACTCTCCAGGGAGTGGAGATTGTGCACACAATGTGTGCAGGCAAGCATTAAATCCAATAACCGGGGTAATAGTATATCTGTAAAGCCTTTAGAGACATTGTAGATGTATTAAACACTATATAAAAGCGGAATATTAGTATTATCATCAACAGCAGCAGGAATTCCCCCTCATAATAATCATTATTATCAGTGTCATCATCATCAACAATCAACAATCAGCATCTGCTACTCACCAGCATGGAGTATAGATGAACATGGTCCAGCATGTATTCCCTTGGCCACACCCTCTTCTTGAGTTCCTCTGCTACTGACTGCTTGCAGGTGAACAAATAGGCTTTCAGGTACTTCAGCTGCATACGCACTCCCTACACACAATAAATATAACAACTATGAAAAGCAAACTTGGAAGCAGCTTGCAATTACCTTAGTTACCAATTACCGATTATTTAGGAGGTATTCTTTTGAAAGAAATGCGAACACAATTTTTTTTTATTTACCAAAAATAGTAAAAACTGACTTCAATTTGTCTAATTTGCTGATAGATATTCCAGGAACATTGCCAGAAAGGGAAGGAGACAAAATAAAAGGGGGAGGGAGCTCAGTAATTTTATTTGCAAAAAGGCTAGAAACATTGGAGGTGTCGTGGTATAGTGATTCATTCCCTTGACTCTCAATCCGAGGGTTAAAGGGATAGTTGAGTTCTGTTGCAGAGGGCGCTACACAAAATAATGAAAAACTGAGTGTCAAATTTGAAAGAACATACAATTTAAATGACAAAATCATCTTTGTGCAATCAAAATCGGCTCAGAGACGGCTGAAATATCCATAAATATAACAATTTCTAATACTTGTGTACTACCACAAATATTAGATAATTTGAAAAAAATGTTGAAAAAAACGAATTAGCGCCTTTTACGTCATATTTCAGACAATGCCGATGTTGGCATTTTCGTGTTGGTTTTATTACGCAGAACCAGCCGGCCCATGTTTTGTTATTTTCAATTAAATAATTAATTAACGGTCACCACATTTTTTTGAAAATGGAGCTAAATTGGTATGATCGTATTGGCTTAATTTCACACATTTTGGGGTCTAAAATTACCTTCATAGCAAGTTTAGGTTCTAAAAGGGCACAAGAAATGTCATAGATAAGAATTAGAGCACTTCATGCACTTTGAAGGCATTTGCGGTCTGAAAACAGAACTCAACTATCCCTTTAAGGGTTCGAACCCCAGCCAAGCACTAATGTCCTTTGGCAAGACATTAATCTTCTTTTGCCACTCTCCACCCAGGTGCCAAATGGGCCTCTGCATTTTGAGTGTCTTTAAAATGGTGCGTGGCTGGAAAAAAGATTTTAGCTTTGAAAATCAGAAGTTGATGACCTAGAAAATGAGCTATGAACTGGATGACATCTAATATGTGAAGTTCAAATATTCACAATGACTTTAATTAAGTGCGGCTCAATGCCTCTGCTATATAGGCAAGCCAATCTGGTCCACATCTTTATCTCATCACCGTAACTGTGGCAAATTTGACCCCTGTTGACCCTTATTTTGCATTTGTGTAACACTGAAAGTGAAAGGGAAAATATTTTGTATTCCTTTATATTTGTATTCTACGTTCATTCAGCTTTCCATTGATATAAAAACCTGAATTCATCTGATAATAGCTATCAAAGAACCTACCTTGACTTCTTCAAGCTCCTGAACAGCCTTATAGAGTGATGGGTTGGTTTGAGCTATGTCAATTAAAGGCATAGCCTCTATCTGCTGCAAGAAACTCTTGGTGTGCTTGGCAACTATCAACAACAAAATGGAGCAAATATTAACATTTACATAAGGCATTTAAGGACATTGAATTATTCTTTTTCAAATTGACAATACTTTTTTCCCAAAACCTCCTATGAGACACTCTATTGCAAATGTCATCAAAATGGAAATATTTGTACACCTGTATATCATACATTCAATTAAAAACTAAAAGTCAATAAAAAGTAAATTCACATAATTGAATTTGTCAAGTGTTGCCCCTAATGAATTTGAATGGTTAAAGTTAGATTCAAAATTCAGATACACATTTGTTTAATGAAATCGATAACAAATGGCAGAAAGTTGTGCAGATATGCTTGCTCAATCTGCCTAATCTGCTCATGCATGCTGAATTTGTTAAGGCCAACGACTTGAAGGATAGTTAGTCACATCATACAATGTATAATTTAGAAAAGTAGATTGTCTGGACATTGGATACCTTTGTCTTGCAATCACTCCATTTGTGCCAAAGTTTACTGGTTTAGGCAGCTTACCGCCTAAAAACTTTTTCCCACTAATATATAAAGCAACATGCATACCCCTTTTGACTGTTATAAAGTTAACTCATGAAATTAAGGGTCATGTAATGAAACATATTTATAATACCACAAACTTATATGTATGGAAATAATTGATTAAGAAGACTAAATTTGCCCAATCATTTCAGACCTTTTACCTTTTATAGAAATCACATCTGGACCATCAAGGATCTTTAATATTCTTTAATAAAAACCCTTAATGCCAATATACACTGACCTTTTTGTTTCCTGAAATCCCAGTTGTAAAGCACCCTGGCAGGTATGATAGCCTCCTCATCAATATGACATTCATAACAGTAGTAGCATCCATCGTATCCACACACCTTGGCCTTGCCGTAGACTGTGCAACAATAACAAAACAATAGAGCAGTTCACGGTTAGCACATTTCCCAATTGACCCTGAATATCCGAAGATCTTCAAAACATGAAGAGGTCCCACTTTGTACATTTTGAAATAATCACTCCTGCATCGATGGAGGTGCTACATAATGATAAATAGCCTTTGTTTCCCCTTTTCAAAGAAAACTTCCACCTGTGTATCATGGAGTGCACTGCTTGTGCATAAATGAAAAATGGTTACATAACTTTCATGAGCACATATCCAGTATTTTGTCTCCGTGTATTTCACAATTTGGTCTGCAATGACCTTTATCTGCTCATGCTTAGACTGCAACTGGCTTATTCATGCAGTTAACCAATCCTCCATGTGGTATGACAGTGTCATGTAATTCATATTAATTATTTGATATTCTACGCCTTTCTCTGCTTTTTTTTCAATCAGTTTCACTTGACAAACAAGAATGATGCCATTGATGTTGATAATAACACTACAGTAACGACATGTACTACTACTTACTACTACTACTACTTCTTCCACTACTACAGCTGTTGCATTAAATACTATTATACATGTAGCTACTACTAATAATCATATCAATAACAGAAATAATAATGATAATGATAATAATTTTAATAATAACTTTCAAAGAAGTAACTTATGCTTTGTACAGCAATCATATAAATGTATTTAGGTACCTGTACTCAATATATCAATCAATTAAATGTAAGTAAACACTTGTTAAATGATTATACAAAACTGCTTGAGTGACCACCTGTCTACAAAGACCATATTTTGTGTTTCCCTTGGGCGGTCGCTATAGACAGGTTTGACTGTTTCATAATAAAATGAATCATAAAACATGTAAAGATGATAATAACTGATTTACTTACTGATACCCACTGGCCTAGTGCAGCCTTTACATTGGTAGTTCTGGGAGTCAAGACCCTTCTCATTAGCGATAGTCGTCACCCGGGAGAGCAAGTCTTGTGTGCGCTAAAGATTAAAGAAAGAAAGTTCAGTTCAGATTTCTACAAGTCTTTCTTTGTCAAAAGAGATTTTGTATGTATTTAAAGGGAAATCCGAAAGGGAAATCCAACCCAAATAGACAACTACTCTAAACGAAAGCAGAAAAATCAGAGAAGCAATCTGATGAAAGTTTCAATTAAATCTGACTAAATATAAGAAAGTTATGAATCTTTAATTAGTTTTTTAATGAAATTATTTTAAGGGTTGGATTGCCCTTTAAGGACAAGTATGTACAGAAATAAATCATACACATATTATAGTAATTCATGATTTCATCACATATGATATGTGCACTGAATATTGTATTACAAATAAAATAGCCACTAAATTCAGAATCTTCAGCTCGTGTATCCATGATCAAAAGATACATGTATGGGGTTTCAATCAAGGTCATACATCTACATTCATACACATATCACAGTAACTATTAATTTCATATGCATAGAAAATACACTGTGGAATGACAACGTACCATGTACAGTGTACATGTATAAATGAAAACAAATCTATAAAAAACAATTAAATACAAGATTAATAAAATATATGAAAGATGCAAGCTCTTTTTATAGGGTGACAAAACTGTTGAATATTAGGTCATGTGAAAATGCTGTGGGTATCATAAAATGACAATTTCTGAAGCAGTAAAATATGAAAGCTTGTTTTATACCAAAGCGAAAAGTGTTCTCAGGTGGGTATACAGTACACACCATATAATTCATCATTTAAAAAAAATAGTGGTCAAATAATGATAATATATGGACAACATTGTTTGAAGTCTTGAGAAGAAAGTGGAATTACCGAGTCGGCATATTTAGAAGCCGGCGAACTGCTGAAGGGAATGATTTCAAAATCCAAAGGAAAATCTGCAGGTTGAGGAGAAGTTGGTGCGGAACTCTGGTGATGATGAACGAAAGGAGAAGAGAAGAAATGATGAGTAATCGAGGGGTCAGTGACACAAAGACGTAAACTCAATTTTGGCCATTTTGAGAAAAAGTGGTTTATGTGTCACTGAACACTTGGGCCTTGAGGAGTTAGGTCTTTGTTTCACTAGCCATTGACTTCACTGGGGTGTTGGGTGAAGTTAAGTCTTTGTGTTTCCTGCAAAGCCAACATTTTTCTGAAAATTTTGATATCAAATACTAATTTTGGCAAAATATGGAGTTACGTCTTTGTGTCACTGAACCTTCGAGTCGATCTACTCTATTTCGAAAAAAAGATGCAAGCCTTTTTAATAGAAGGGTGTTAATGGCAAAGAATCAAATCATCGGCTGGCCACAAGAAGGCTGAAAGAGAGTATTGTAAATAAGAATAATATTCCGCATTTACATCGATAATGTCTCCAAGTGCTTTACAGATATATTATTACCCGCAGGGAATAATTTTACATCCTCAAACTTGATACCGGTAAGCAATTTAAGCCGATAGATCAATGTTTCAAATGAAATTGTGTACACTTCTATGGAAGAAAATTGCTACACACATGATATTTTGTATAGCAGTTATGTAAAAAAATACCAATGCGATACCAGGAAAATTAGTCCCTGTTACCCCTGTCATCGGGTTATTCCAGCCAGGCACCATTTTACAGACGCTCACCATGCTGAGCCTACTACATTAACGTTTGCATACTACCGGGTACCCATTTAGCACCTGGGTGGAGAGTGGCAAGTGTAGATTAATGTTTTGCCAAAGACGCTAGTGTCTGGTTGGGAATTGAACCCCGTACCTTGTGATCTACAGTCCGGCGACTTATCCACTAGACCACAACACCTCTAAATGGCAGAAATGACCTTCTTGTGGGCAGGCCCAAAGAATAACATGATAGACTGTTAAACCATGTTTGGCAAGTGATGAATTAAAAGAAAGATAAATTATATACTGTAAGAGGCAAAGAAAAGAGAAAGTAAGATGGGTTGCATTAAAATGCAGACATTCTAAACGATGTCAGTGTATACTAATAATATTAATAATAATTACAACAATAATAGTGACAATATTCAAAGTGCCTACAAAATAATAATTCAAATTAAAAAGCTCCAAAGTAAATCAATATAAACATATGAAGTCAATGAACTCAATGTTGAATTCTAAGAAGGAAAATTTCTAATAGGTCTATAATTATGTGCTACTCACTTTTAACATCCATGCTTTGAAGTTGAAAGTTTTTAAAAAGAGAAATTGCAGACTTTGCATGATGATTGTTAAAGAATGCTTGCATTTCAAACCTCTCTACATCTATGAGTACGCATATTGATACCTTAAAACAACCCTGTACATTTCCATGTGCATCCATGTACATGTATGATAATAAAACTCTGTGATATTTCCCACACCTGGTCAGACTACTAAACATAGATCATGTGTGTACAAGGCCATGCAGAGCTTGAGAGTTTCAAGGGTTTACATTGTTAACTATGAGAGGAGTATCGATTGAAGCACGTGAACAGAAACAAGTGTTGATTACATACTTGGGATCTAGAGCTCAAAGGTCGATGTAAATACAGTTATTATGTCTCTCATTTTGGATTATTAGAATGGGGGAGTACAATGTGAATGTAAATTAATCATATTAATCACATTACATCCTTGATTATTAAAATGGGAAATTACAATTTCAATGTGAATTAATCATATCTCTCATTCTTGATTATGAAAATGGGGAAGTACATTGTGAATGTAAATTACATCATTGATTATCAAAATGGGGAATTACAATGTGAATGTAAATTAATCATATTAATCAATCTTGATTATGAAAAGTGAGATTGCAAAATAGAAATGTGTAATTAACAATGTGCAGGTTAATTACTTTTATTCATGTATCTATAGTGCAAAAGATGTGCAGAAGAAAACAAAAGTGATGAGACTAGTACTGTGTAAATTGTGTATTTTTAGATGACAGATAGCTCTATATTTATGCATGGTTGTATTAGCAGGTGGTTTGGTGACAAATTGTAATACTTATCCTAATCTAGAGAAAAACATGTTATCAGTGTTAGATAAAAAAAAAAGAAGAAGATGCAAAGCACGTATAACATACATGTACATTTGTACATGCAAATCATTCCACAAAAGCAAATGTTTTTTATTACTATATTATCTGTTCAGAGCCGGAAGGGTAAAACTCAAGTATATACATCCTTCTGGCTCAAAACAGACAATAGTTCCATGAACTTTGATGCCATCAAAGTTGAAGTAAACATACATGTAAAGGTGTATGAGAGCTAATAAAGCAACTAATGTCTGCAAGTCCATTATACAATGTATATGCATAAAAGTTCTGAATGACTGAATTCCTGATCCTGTTTCTTTTGCAATACATTACCTTCATAGGGGGAGGTGTAGACATCTCTTTGCAGGTTGTGTCACTGGTAGGAGAGGTTAAAGGTGAAAGGTTACTGACAGGAGTGATGGCCTTGTCTGCGGTGTCCATGTAGTTCTTCAGCAATGTTTGATAACTCTCTGTGAATTAAAAGAGAGAGAGAGAGAGGGGGAGAGAGGGAGGGGTGAGAGATAGAGAGAGAGATTGATTGATTGAGAGAGAGGGGGGGAGAGAGAGATAGTGATTGAAAAAGATAGGGAAAGAAAGAAAGGGGGAGAGAGAAAGGGGGATTGACAGAGAGAGAAAGAAAAATACCTCAATGATTGTAGGTCACACTTAAACACCATAATGATTTTTTTTAAATTGACGTGGGGTACTTGACATTGATTGATCTATTCATGATCGAAACAATAGTGACCTTTTGCACATTTATAGATGCTTATTTTTATAGCATAATGTGTAATCATAAGACAAAAGTGAATCAAATGAAATATGATCATGTTTTAAGAACTATGCTGAGTTTCAAGGGTTTTCCTCAGTAGTTCAAGTACACGCAGTAGGCATAAATAAGCTACAATAGAGATGAAACTACCGAATGGAAAGTATCACACACAATAATTACAGTTTAGTTCTTAAAAGGTTTAAATCAACGTTTGGAAAAGATTATAACAGTTACTTTCTTGTTTTGCATGTATATGTACATGTACATCATTATCCACAGCATGATCATCAATATAATAATGATCATCATCATCATTATCACCTTCAACTTCATCTTTATCATCATTTTGATCATTATCACCATCATTATCCTCTTCATCATCATCTCCATCATCATCATCATCATCGTCATCATCATCATCACCATCATCATCATCATCATCATCATTTTCATCATCATCATCATCTTCATTAGTATCGTCATCATAAGCATCATATTCATCATTAAAGATGAAGTTGAGTTCTGGTCATGCGATTGCATTGTGAAAGTAACAGTGTGGAATCGACGAGAAAAGAATTTATCGTCTAGCATATAAGAATTTGTGTGTATTGCAAGGTTGTGGAATCATCAAAATGATAAGAAATTTGGCAAAGTCTTGGTAAAGTTACAAACACTGTACACAGAAAGATGTATATGGGACTACACGAACACGTGGCAGAAAAATCCCACCCCCGAGTTTTACGATGTCATATGACATATTTAGAATATAAAGGCATTTGAAGAGCCAATGTTTTCAGGGAACATGTCTTATCTGATGTTCTTCCACACTTGCATCATAAGAATGATTACGCTCACAAATAATTTTTCACCTCTTCCCAGAACTCAACTTTCTCTTTAAGGCCATTTTTAAAGTTGTAATTAAGTGATTAATCAATAACACTTGCTGCCTACCTTGCCTTGTGTATCCATCCGTAGTATCTTCAGACATCGTTGATGTAGGTCTGTGGAACTCTGAGGACCAGCCTCTGTTTCTTCCAAGACTGTTACCGTGGGAACTTGTAAACTCCTCCCTCTCTCCTCCATCATTTTCACCAGATGAAACTCCTCCCACCCTGTCTTCCTGAAGTAACCCTCTCTCATCCAATCCCTGGTCCCTTGAGTTATGTGTTCTCATATCATCAACCTTTTCTTCTTTCTCCTTTCCTCTCCTCACATCGCCATGGTAATCACCATCACCCTCCTCCTCCTCCTCATCATCATCCTCTTTGTAATATTCAATGTTGGATCTAGACACATACATCCCTCCCTCTGCCGCATCAAGCTCCTCCTGCAAGGAGGGTATCCTTGGTTTCTTTATCCCATCATTAGGATTCTCCGCATCCTTGCTAACATCAGCTTTGAAAAATGGGTTATCATCAAAATCGTTTCTTTCGATCTTTGTTTTGAGATTTGTTTCCTTTCTGAATTTGTCTGAATAGAAAGAAGTAGAATCATCTGCTTCTTGATTAGATGGAATCTTTGGTGCATGTTTATTTTCCTCACCAGGATACTTAGTAAGGCCCGAGGATACATCAGACACGATGGATAGCTCTTCTTTGGTTTGTGCATCACTATCATAGACATGCCCTTGATTAAAGGATTCTGCATCCTCCCCATCATCATCAAACGGGTTCTTAGAAGGAGGCGATTGCACATTCATGTTCTGGAGAAGAGAATGCCCAGTATTTGGGGCATCACCAGGTGGTTGATCTTCTTCTTGAATCGATGTGTTCTGAGTAGGAGACATATGGATGACGATACTATCCTCAAAGTCTTCTGACTCCTCTAAGACCACTGATGGTTGTTCTTCTTCAATCTTACGACTCAACGCTGCGACCGAATCCTTGGTCGTCGTTCCCTTCTCGTCTTCAGCCAGGCTGCGCAGCAAGTTGGTGCTCATCTCACTCTCGTGGAAGCTACCTACGTGGTATGGCATGTCAACGGAGTTGGTGGGTGTGACATGCAAGGCTCCATCGGGTATGGTGAAGCTCGCTGTTGAAGAGGTCAATGGATTGGTTGCAGCTGGCCAGTCTTGAAATGAGGCTGTCAGATCTTTGGAAAAGATAAATTATGAAGTAAAAGAGGTAATAGAAGATGGGGAAATCATATAATAGGGTTTCAAACATTCTATGAAAAAAAAAATCTCCTATTTTCCCTAGTGGAGTTTCAAATTCCAGGATCACTACCAAAGAGGTATTTATGAAAACAACAAAGCCACCCTTATGATATCAATCATCTTGGAGGTCAGCTTTTTGGACAAGAGACAGAATATATGAGGCACTGCAGACGAATTTGCTTTGTGGCCTAGTGAAATTCTCTGAATTTTAAGTGATTTTTTTTTCAAGCTTTCTGACACATTGTGCACATGAAATGGATCGGAGGTTAAACTTATTGAATTTGAGAAAAAATAACTGATCTTACTTCAAAAATTCTTTAAAAGAAGGTTGAGTAATGGTAAGTCTACAAATTTTGATGATGAGCATTCTTAAGAATAGATTTAGATATTTAAATAAAAAGGAAATTCCATTTGAAGCAACATCATGCTTGGTCGACCCTAAAGCAATCCAGATTTCCTGTTATAACTAAATAAAACTCGCTCATTTCACTGGGACATTTCAAGCGTTTGTAACCAGGAGACCAATACCTGTTGAAGGTCTTAGAGCTGTTGCGTCGTTTGCCTTGTTGTCGCCGGGTGGAGACCAGGAACCCTTCAACATAGAGGGCGCTGCACCCCAGACATTCAGCAAAGTGGAGTTGTGTGAGAGTTGGAAGGAAAAGTTGCATAGACCTGTAATTTTGAAGACAAAAATATAGAGAGAGAGAGAGAGTTATGGTATTAATGAGTGATTAGAACTGGAGAGATGAGAAAATATGGAGGATTTACTTGTGAGACGGAGACGGAAATGGAGACAGAGACAGACAGAGAGACAGACAGAGACATAGAGAGAAACAAAGAGACCGAGAGAGATCAGAAAGAGAAAGAAGAACCACAGAGAGAAGACAACATGATATCAGTACGCAGGATAACTCAAATATGTATTATCAAAATTTGGCCATACACTGTAAGTTGTAAAATTTGAAATACAGTCAAACCTGTCTACAGCAACCGCCAAAGGGAAACACAAAAAGTGGTCTTTGTAGACAGGTGGTCTATGTAGACAGGTTCCTTTAGTAAATGTTTCAATGAGAAACCATTTTCAAGGGAAACAAAAAATTTAGTCCTTGTAGACAGGTGGTCTTTGTAGACAGGTGGTCTATGTAGACAGGTTCCTTTAGTACATATTTCAATGAGAAACCATTTTCAAGGGAAACAAAAAATGTGGTCCTTGTAGACAGGTGGTCTTTGTAGACAGGTGCATGGTCACTAAAGCAGGTTTGACTGTATATGTTTGGGAGTAATTCCAGAGCATCCCTAATTCTGCTCCAGTGACAAACCCAGAACATCCACAGTGACAGATGACAATGCTTTCAGTCATATATGCATCCCGCCTCTGGAATCCACTGCCCCGGCCAGAACATCTGTACAGCACCCACACTAGAAGCACTTGAAGACATTTTTATTTAACTGATTTTCCCACCTTCATACCAATTGTGTGAGGGCGCTATATAAATGACCATATTATTATCATTATTATTATTATTACAATTGACCCTTTTCATACAGTACAGGAAACTCTATTTTTCACATAGATGTACACATATATACGTGTATGAATAAAGAACATTGTGAAAGTTCAACACTACATGTATTTTTCATCTAATAGAAAATCTAAACCTCCCTTTAAAACAAAAAACAAAAATGAATTGACAAGTTACATTACCAACCCACCTTGCAGGTAATTGTTGATGATGAATGGTTGCTCTGGATCTCTAAAGAATGAGTTACGACCGTAGTACTGTCTAATAGCCTTGCTGTCCCTCAGAATGGCTGATATATAACTCTCCATTAGACAGTCGTTAAGAGCTAGTCGAACCCACGCCTGAATGTCAACACACATAGAAAATACACATCAAAATCATCAAAAGCAATTAGCATTCAAAGAGCACTTCTATACAGTTTCCGTTTCTGTTCTGAAAATACACATGAAAATCAATTAGCATTCAAGGATTACTTCTACATGTGTATATGCTTTTGGTTTCAATTTCGAAATAATAGTTCATAGATCAGGCATTTAAACTGGACTGCACTACTTGTAGCTACTTGCGCCCTCTATATAGCCAACAATGCCTAAGCGGTACCCGTTGATCTCACATGGTCCCCTTTTTCTTATGTTAATTGAAAGCTGATTTGATGAGATAACTACCTGTCAGTGACCATGCAGGGAGGTTATAATCCCCCTGTCCAAACTAGTGCAGAAAGGCTTTAAAGACACAAATTCTTTCAGCTTGAAGAAGAACAAGTTACCTGACTGTGCAATTCAAAATAATTCTAAGAAATGGCCAAGCTTGATGTTCAGTCTAGTCAAATTATAACAGTTGATAATGATAAACTTCTCTCATATTTTATTTTTCAAAGATATATTCTGACTTTTTAATATAACTTCACACCTTTCATATCTCAACCACATGCAGGCCCATATAAAGTATATTGCGAAAACGCTTCAAAACTAAGATGCGCTTTACAAATGAATTTTATTATTATTATTATTATTGCTTAAATCGGTCCAGATAGTTAGCAAAGTAAAACATTGGATGCAGAGCTGTCAATGAAGATTCACCTCTACCCAATTCTGAGCTCTACTCTTCAAACTATCAGCTTATGCAATAGATATCCATATTAAGAGACATTTGCAATCAGAATTTAATTTTAAAATATTAAGATAAAAAATTGATAAACAGGAACATGTAGGCGCACAAAAGAATACTTACTACATGTATCAGAACTAGACAGAATGCACTGCTGCATGACCTCAAAACACTACACATAAGACTGAAATTCTAAATGTTTAAGCTTTTAATCTTCCTTATTATGTATCTTATTTTTCCAATTTGGAGGACAGTCTTCATGCTCAATGTGATGTGACGTTCTTATCAGGAAGATAAACCTTGAATTAATGGTTGATTCATCAGATAGCAGCAAGGTTTAATCTAGGTTTATGGCAGTTTATCCTTCGACTACCTAAATCTAGATTTTATTCAAGAGGAGTGAAGAGACTTCCTATATATTCATATGATTTATAGCTAACTACATGTCAATGCAGATACATATAATGAAGCACGATATTGATGAGTTGGAAATGGCCCAGTTCAGTTTATTTATGCCATTTCTGAGGCTAAACGTTACAGTTATGGTGGAAGGGAGGTTAAGAGAAGGATAGAAAGAAAGGAAAGAAAAGAAAGACAGAGGAAGGAAAGTAAGAAGAAGAAGAAGACAAAGAAGAAGAAAAGGAAGAAAAAGAAGAAAAAGAAGAAGAAGAAAAAGAGGAAGGAAAAGAAAAAGAAGAAAAAGAAGAAAAAGAAGAAGAAAAAAGAAGGAGAGAGTCATCCTGCCCCCTCACCCCCCCCCCCCCCCAAAAAAAAAAAAAAAAAAAATTGATAGAATAAGAAACTTGTTTTCTTTTCAAAGTTATAGCTTGTCTATGTAAGTGGTGACTAACATTCAACAAATATGTTACCATCACTGGGAATCAAGATTTTGTAAACAGTGGGAGCAATTATGTATTTTGGACGTTACCTAGTGAGAATACACAACTTCAGCTATGCACACATGTACATGTACATTCTGACTCATTTTATACACGTATGTTTGAATAATAAAACTCAGGTAAAATTTCATTTCCTTTAAAATTCATTGGAGCAGGGTCATTACAGTTAAATATTATAGTGGAAGGGAGGTTTTTAACAAGAACTGTGATTTAAATAAAAAGACACTAACCACAGACGAGGATTTACCTTGATCATATTACTGGGTTAGTTCAATATTTACAAGTAGATACCTCCAATACAACCTAAAGACATACTGACCTCCAAGAACAATGATGTACACAAGACAAGAAATGTATACCTTAAAGCCCCACTGCATTACTTATAGCTACTTGCGCCCTCTATACAGCCAACAATGCCTAAGCGGTACCATTTGATCCCCCATGATGCCCTTTATCTTATGTTAATTGAGAGCTGATTTGATGAGATAACCTGCCAGTGACCTTGCAGGGAGGTCTAATCCCTCTGTGCCAAACTAGTGCAGAGGGGCTTTAACTCATAATGTTCAATCAAATCACACTGCTTGATAAAGTATGATTTTGGATTTCACACAATCAATCCAGCCAGAGTTTTCTCGGGCTTAGTATTACACAGATGAATACGCTTATTTATATAGAATTTCTGTGCGACAAATATAAGGTTGAAAATTATACTTACCCTACAAAATCCAACCTCAGTTTTGATGAAAGACAATTCCTTGATCTGTTCTATAACATCTCTATGTGTGAACTTTATCAGAAAAGGCCAAAAAGTCTAGAAAAATAAAATAAACAGGAAAAACACCTAATATTAAATGCTTTTGATATAGACTTAATGCTTTGTTTACTCTGACTTACACAATATCTGTACATGTAATACATTGCATCTAATTTTGATGGAAAACAAAAGTCTGTATTATACATGATATATACATGTATGGACAATTAATCTTGAATCTTTAATAATGTTGTCCTACATTACAAAAATAATCTGACCCAGCCCAACAGTTGCATTTGCCCATCATATGATCATACATATGAAAATATACACACGTATGAAAATGAAAATGAAAATAAAAAATGATATTTGAAAAATGCCAATAGGATGGCAGAGAATGGGTAAAATATGCAGATTGTCTGTTTCCTACCATTTCCCTTCGATAAACTCTTATGTTTATGTCTATTGAAAGAGGATATGACCATTTCCTGCAAACAAATCCTAGGAAAGCTCTGGATTAAGAGATTGGATATCATGTTTTGAGCATAATTACAAGACACAATCAAATTCACACTTACGTGTAACTATATACTCTTAGTTTGCCAGTGAAAAAAATACATGGGGGCTCGGGGCAAAAAAGCCCCCGAAATGGCCAAAAGAGCCCTGTAAATTTGCATAGAGTTCAATGCAAAACAAATTTTAGAATGTTATTTTCATGCAGGCAAGCTTGAAAAGTAGCCCCCGAAAAATAAATATTATTTTTTTTCCCTGTAGTTTACATGAACTAGACCAGCATTTTTCAACCTCTAGGGCTGGAATTTAGATTTATCAAAAAATATTTTGCAATATATTTTTGTGAAAAAAATGGTAGTATGTGATTTCATGTAGAAAATTAGAAATAGGATTTTAAGGATTTATGCATTCATTGTATTCGATAGATAGGTTCCCCGCATACATAATAATTCTTCAAAGGGTGCTGTGACTTAAAAAAAGGTTGAAAAACGCTGTACTAGACAACCCCTCATTGTAAGGGAGGAGGTCAAAGATGAATGAAGAATAAAAATATACAACAATGGACAGAATCTGGACAGCCTTATTTATGTGAACAAGCCTAAAGAATAAATATGCCTGGAATCTCACCTTGGATGAGTATGAATCCTTCAACTCATGAAGCAGGATGGCCTCCATCACATTACAGAACCGATTTGCTGTGTCACCACTGTGAAGAATTGGAGAAAAAAAATAAAAAAAATAAAGAAGGCATAATGCTAACCATTGTTGATCTTGGTTTAGGATTTGGGAGTCTTTTTTTCTTCTTCATTTTCCTTTCTTGAGGGGAGGGAACATGAATAAGTGAACAGATTGTTTTTATTATTATCATTATCATTATTTATATACTGCGCTTTCCCCAGAGCAGCAAAAAGTGCTAACAACAAGAAGAATCCAACAAAAATGAAAATGAACAAACTTACAGAATCCTAAAAAATCTGGTTTACAAAGAAGAAATGTTTTAAGTCCCTTTTTGAATGGGGAGACAGATGGTGATTGCCTGAGTATTAAAGGTAGCCTATTCCAATACAGATTTAACTTAGACCAATTTTGAAAATATAGGTAGAGTGACTAGGACTGTATTTAGGTACAAAAATAAAGAAAAGTTTCACCCTCTTAATCGGTTGATATTTCATACTTTTAAAATATTGGCTTGGAAGAAAAAGGCTTCAAATCAATCAAGAGTTCATAATCATCTAGCGATCTATCAACTAGAAATCTGAGGTTTTTATAATAATAATAATAATATGTCTTGTTTACCCAGGGTAGCCTCATCAGTATTCAAACTGTTCTCCCTGAAGGCCCTGGATTCATATTATTACCCAGGTCATCGGATTCAGGCTTACCCGCACACAATGTATGCACATTCTCCACTCCCTGGGGAGCGTTCCAGCCAGTGCATCATTTTTACAAGCGCACACTTGCTAATCTAAGCACATTAGCTTTCGCATCCTACCGGGTACCCATTTAACACCTGGGTGGAGAGTGGCAAATGTAGATCAATGTCTTGCCAAAGGACATTAGTGCCGCGGTGGGACTTGAACCGCGGACCTTGTGATCCACTGTCCGGTGACATATCCACTCTTCCACGATCTGACATTGTGAACTAAACTCTTAGAATAGAGGTAAAAAAATGAAATATTACCTTCTAATGGCTGAATCAAGACTAATGTGATCTCGCTGGAGCTGCAGACAATAAAAATAAAGCAACAGTGTTGTAAGACTGGAGGTATGCATACATGAATTTATGAATGTATGATCAAAAGCAAAGAGAAAGTGATATCCCTACAGAGAACATCTAAATTTTCAACAACAAAAAATCACATGAATAATTTAGCCATCAAAGTTTAACCAGCAGTTTACTTCTATTTTTCTGTTTTTTTTTAAGGGAGACAAGGACACAAGGTTTAGACTAACTCATTTCTGATAGGGTCTCTATATAACATACAGTAGATCGACATACAAAATACTAAAATGGTCAGATTATTCCTGACAGCCATACGTTATGAGGCTCATTAAAAAAAAAATTAGATGAGCAACATTGAACACAATCTTGTACAATGCATTTCTTTCCAGAAGCAAAGAGAAATATGCTTTAGATAGGGCAACATTTCAAATTAAGAGGGCATTATGGTAGGGGATCAGATTAATACCAGTTTACAAGCAATCACTATATTGAGAGCCCACTTCTTGGTCTTCAAATCTCTAAGTGACAAACACTGGACAAACATCACACTGATGTGGTAATCTTTACCTTTTTGATAGATGATGCCACTTCTTTGCTGAGGGTAAGCTTGATGGCCATATTTCTGGCAGCCTCCACCTCATCTTGACCTGCAACCAAAAGGACACAGGATATTTAGGACTTTGAAGTGACGTAGAGTCTGGGTGATTGTGAATGGAACTTTCTTGATGAATTACTCATGATTTGAGGAGGATCTCTGAATACACTCGTTAACTTCTCACACGAGCACGCGCCGGCCCCGCACCCCACCATTTGTACGCTATACGATATGCAACAGTATTGTGCAGTGGTTTGCCGTGAAACCTGTGAAAAAGTGTATATTATAATGTCTTCATTTTTAGGAAAAATTCTCCAAAAAAAAGAAAAGAAAATTGACACGAAAGGGGTAACTTTTAAATCATAACCATTAAATGAACGACGCTAGTGTAGTTCCGTATCCGTTTTTTTTTTTAGCATTTTTTTTAGCAGTTTAATATCGATTCTTAGCAAAGGAATTTTAGCCCAATTGTTTACTAATTTTAATCATAATCAAATATTGCATTTTCCACCTGAATTTAGATCACATCTGACATTGGGAAGCCTCCGTTCAGGGCTTCGATGTCGACGTCGTCGCTCAGTACCGTCTCCGCACTATAGCTCTGCAACTCAAACTGAAGCTATCAGTCTAAAATTAAGCAAACTTCGCGTATGCTTTATGGTATTACGCGCATGCACGATACCATAAACTATACGAGAAGCTTGCATAATTTTAGACTGATAGCGTATGCTTTATGGTATTACGCACATGCACGATACCATAAACTATACGAGAAGCTTGCATAATTTTAGACTGATAGCTTCAGTTTGAGTTGCAAAGCTATAGCGCGGAGACGGTACTGAGCGACGACGTCGACATCGAAGCCCCAAACGGAGGCTTCCCGATGTCGGATGTGATCCAAATTCAGGTGGAAAATGCAATATATGATTATGATTAAAATTAGTAAAAAATTGGGCTAAAATTCCTTTGCTAAGTCAGAATGGATGTGAGACTGCTAAAAAAAACGGATACGGAACTACACTAGCGCCGAATGAACAATTGATGAAGATTTAGTTGATTCTTAGGAGCATTATTGACATTGTCCAGTTGTGATTCTGTAGATTGAAAGTTCAAAGTATGAAGAATCAAGCAAAACTCGATAAATTCACTTTAAACAAACATAATTACAGTAAGACCGCCAAACTTCGGACACTTAAGACAAAACGGGGGAAAAAATTAAATTCTTTTTTAATTTTTGAAAGATCAAATATACTATTATTGTGCAAATACTGTTTATGTATGTCATGTAAAAGAAAATTAGTAAAGGAAATGGAAAACTAGAATTATTTACTTACCCGCCGAACCTGTTTTCATGCCAAGCTTCGGACGCACTTGCCAAACATCGGACGTTCATGCGTAGCGCACGTATAGCGCATAGCGCACGTTTATCGCACGTATAGCGTGCGCGCTAAAGTGCGCATTCATCGGAGGTTTGGAAACCGGATCAAAATCATACGACGGGGGTAAGTTTGACTGCGTTGATTTCATGAAAAAATGTATTATTTTCTCGTTTTGGGTAGATTTAAGTTAGTTAGAACTATCAGAAAGGTGTTTTTCACAACAAACGTACAATATTCTGGTGCTAAAATCTTACGAAAGCGCTATTTTTTCGTAGTCAAAATGACACTCAATGTTGCCTGTCCGAAGTTTAGAAGAGCGCCATCTTCTGGTAGGGGAATCTATCTAGTACCCCTAGGTCCGTGGTAACGGCCGCCATTAGAAAATTTTCGCGATAGAGTGAAAAAGTATCTCATAAGCTCCCATAATTTTGGCAGAAACCACCAGAAATATGCCAAGGATTTGTTTGTAATCGATACATTGGAGGCTCTACACCTTAACTCCCCTGTTAAGGAACTGTAAATATCTGGGTAACCTGAAATCTGTCTCTAAATTCGATGTTTTTTGTGAGTTTTGCAGACGGCAACCTGCCCTAACTTTTTGTACTAACGATATAGAGTCTAGGTTAGTAGTAGTATCAAATGCATACAAGTTACCCGGCTGAACTAGGCTCATATTTTGCGTTCGAGCCGTTGAAGTCATTTTTGTCCGAAGTTTGGCAACGTCCGAAGTTTGGCGGTTTTACTCTAGTTGACTCTGCTCTGTTTAATCCTCTGACCCCCCCCCCCCCCCCTCTATTAAACAGACACATAATCCTATGAATGGGACTGAAGTGAAGCGAATTGTTCCCAGGTAACTAACACTGCAAGAGGAAATGATCATAAAATTGACACACATTACATTAAAAATATCATGAAAGTTGTGGGAATTATGATTTGCAGATCTTATAAGAGACATTGTACTTACGTTTCTTTCCAAACAGACTCATTTTGCCGTCTTGTTTTTATGTTGCGCAGCTCGTCAGCTCAGTCGACGACGTCGATCAGCTGAGTCGAGTCGAGTCCGCCGGGTGGCGACTTTGCGTTTTACACCCTGGCCTGGACATTTTCCCGGTAAATAGCAATGAAACTGCTTGAATGAGTCTAGTCTACGCTCCTCGATCGGGCGCGCCAGTTCCAAATCGAATCGTACATGCACAGACGTACGTCGATGCAGCATTTATACAAATAAAGTGCAAATGAATTCATGTAAAACTGGTGTATAATTTCCTTTATATGTTATGTGTCTGTACATTACACTAGACAAAGTGATGAATGGAAAAAGAGAGAAAGAGAGGTCTTAGAAACAAATATGAATTCAAGAAGTGAGAAAGAGAGGGGGTCTTAGAAACAAATATCATGAATTGAGAGCTAGAGAGAGAGAGATCTTTTAGAAACAAATATCAAGAAATGAGAAAGAGAGGGGGGGGTCTTAGAAACAAATATGAAGAGAGAGAGAGGCCTTAGAAACAAATATGAAGAGGGGGTTAATGAGAGAGAAAGAAAGAGGGGTCTGAGAAATACGAGAGAGAGAGTGGGTCGAGAGAGAGAGCCGGTCTTAGAAAACAAATATGAATATGGGGGGGGGGGGGGCGGGGGAGAAATGGGTCTTAGAAAACAAATATGAAGAGAGATGAGGGGGGGCTGAGGTCTTAGAAAACAAATATGAAGGGAGAGGGGTCAAGAGAATTAGAGAAATTAGGTCTTAGAAACAAATGACATGAATTTAAAAAATGAAAGACGGAGTGATCCCACAATAATAGAAAATGGTACGAGTGCAATATTTAAATCACAGTTTATGTATTACATTACCATTACACATATTATGTCGAGTGTAGTCTGTGTATGTGTCGATATGTGTACACGTGTGTTAGGGGGGGGGGGGGGTCCGAATCAGCAAATGGTTTGAAAGTAGGCTACACGTCAAAAATTGAAACCCTGAAGAAGGCGGAATTAAACCACAAAAACCATAATATTATTTGGTTTCTCTCTTTCCTTACTTTGATTAATTCCTTCTCTAATTTCTCTCTTTCTTTCAAGTTAGTTTTTGTTTTCTCTCTCTGCTTATGACATTCTTTGTTTCCTCTCTGTTCTTTAATTATTTATTGTTTTTCTCTATTTCCTTCTGTTGTTATTCGTTGTTTTTCTCTCACTCGTACGTCTCGATACAAAAGTACATGTACCGCGTACCGCGACACTATAGGACGTACGTTGAGCATTGCAGAAGAGCTACGTGCGCGCGCAATATCTTGTCATGGATAGACTTTTCCCAGTCGGTTCCTTGAAATTTATTGGGAAAAGGTCCAGGCCAGGGTGTAAAACGCAAAGTCGCGCCCGGGAGGTTGGCGCGAGTCACTTGGGTAATTAACCTTTCAAAAGTATAATTTAAAAAATATAATGCACTTTCTCTGTATTTTTGTCGGGAAAAAACATAGCCTACACTGTAAAAAAGAATTTGTTCATTGGTAATTTTACGTATTTTTTCCATGTAGAATTTACTTGAAAACATTAGTTTTGCCACTTACTCGCACTAAATTTAAGTCTTGCTAACTCAAACTTTCAATTTAGTAGAACATACGTGGAATATTTAAGTAAAATCAAATACATAAGAACTTTAAGTAATTTCATCTTGTATTTAATTTAGTAATTTTAACTCAAAATCAGAAATTATACGTATTACTCAAACAATTTATGTTGATTATTCTTATCTTTTTAAAGTAAGGACCGATGCAGTGCGTAATAGAAATATTTACATAATTTATGAATATTCATTAAGACCAAATTAAACTCTTTTTTAAATAAAACAATTCTTTTTTGTGGTTGAATGAAAATTTAAGGACTTTAAAACATTTACTAATTCATTTAACATGGCTAAGCAAAGACAAGACAATTTTTAATTGTTACCCAGTTCAAAACAAATCAAAATTTGATATTTCAGGAAATTGTCAACCAATTTTCCTTTTAAGATGCTACGATCAAGTATATATAAAATTTGGAGCCTCTCAATATGTGTCGAATTGAAGCGTATGTAATAGTTTGTGATGGTGGTAGATATATATATACGGTTAAACCTTAAATAGAAGTAGTGAATGATTAGTGGATGTTACTTGTTAGATTAGATGGGTACCAAATCGTGCAATATGTAATCCTATCATAGCTTTTTTTTAATTATCTAAAATGATTACAATACTTAAATTATTTACGTTAATGTAACTCGATTTAACTGAGTTAAAATTTATTCAGCAAAACAAGTAAATTCCACTTAAGATGCCGTAGGTAATATTTACTTAATAAAAATAAGGCAATTCTTTTCCTCAATTTTATTGAGTTATTTCGACTATTATTTTTTTACAGTGTAGGGTCTATAGCAATCCTGCACATTAGGCGGTGTCACACAGAAAATCCCGACCCATCTTGAATAAACCAGATTTAAGAAATCTAGTTTTTTCATTTACGTCGTTGACAGACTAGTGATAGACAGGCTACGAATAATCCGGATAACTAAAATCTGGATTTTTGGCCTTTGTGTGACACCGCCTAATGTCGTCTCTCAGTTTTGCGTTGGTTTTTTTATTTATTTATTTGTTTACCTGTGTACAAACACAAGCGCGTAGCCAGGATTTCATTTTAGGGGGGCGGTCTGGGGGCGGTAGTGAGCACGCGAAGCGTGCGAATCACTTAAAGAGCGAGGGGTTGGTGCAGGGAGGGGGGAGTTTCCCCCCTCCCGCGCGAAGCGCAGAAGCTTTGAAAAAAGACGATTCGTTGTACC